>JAJOZX010002841.1:322500-455000 GCA_023014485.1 Bathynomus jamesi
GCCCTCGACGTCCTATCCAATGACCAGGGAATTGTTGGTACGGGTATTCCCTTACTTGGGTGCTGTAATGTGCAGGAGCGCCGTCTTGCTGGAACCATGTTGGGAAATTTCCTTCTTCGTTCAAGACACTGGAAATGCTTCTTCCTTGAGCATACGTAGGTAGGTGCCTCCAGTGACACGTTCATCGAAAAAAGGGGGCCTATGATGCGATCCTTCCAAATGCCACACCATACCATCACCCGAGATGCACCTTGTTCCTTTGAAGAGGTATACCAATGAGGGTTGTTTTGAGACCAGTAGCGCGTGTTCTGTCGATTTACCTCACCATTTCCATAAAAAACCAGCCTCGTCACTGAACAGAATGTGGACGGGAATTGGCATCCCGAGCATAAGAAAAATATGAATTATCGTTTGTAGAAATAGAAAAATATGAATTTCTCTATGATGCCGGACTTATGGGACACCCTGTGTGTGTGTATATATATAATATATATATATATATATATATATATATATATATATATATATATATATATATAAGCTACAGTGTTTTAGCTAAATACGAGAACATTTTAAACAAATTATTATATAGGAAGGAAAAACAACTCTAAAATAAGAAGTTTGTTTGGTTTAGACAAGCAAGTCGATAAAAAGGACAGTAAAACATGTGATTAAAATATATTTTGAATTACAAATAAGAGGAAAACTTGTTCACATGCGGGTGGCACTGACTGATCAGGTGTATGCCACTCATTTCTTTTTCATTAAAAGTTGAATTCGCTCCGGCTTTGTAAGCAGGTGTTCGACCATTTTAATTTCAGTATTAAATAAAACTAATGAGGTCTCATATATATATATATATATATATATATATATCAACGTTAAAGATATGTCAACAGATCACGTTCAAGTTTGAAAAAAGGTTTCAGTGATTTACACAAAGCTCCGCTCCGCCCATACACCCATTCAGGGTACGAGCAGCTCGCAGTATTATTGTCAAGTACATAGGGGGATCAACGTACTGACAAGGCTCGCGTCCGTGGTTTATCACTGCTGGAAGCGACAATGCTCCGTGTTATTCATAATCAACGCGTGTTTAAGTTCATAATTATTGACGTAATTTGTGTCGTCAGTTTGCATTACAAATAAATAAATAAATAAATAAATAAATAAACACATCTCTCCATAATTCAATGGATCGAAACTTGACTGCAACAAAAATGTAATTTTATATTAATAACGTTAAGTTAAATTTGCACAAGTTTAAACTTCAAACAAACAAACACACACACACACAATATATATATATATAATAATATATATATATATATATATATATATATACCGTACAGGGTGTGGCGCAAAGTCGTGCATCATAGGAATTTTCAGTGTTGACTATATTTTTTTTTCTTTTAGGTAGGGGATTGCTGCGAAATTAACAATAGACGAAAGGGTGAGCTTGGTTTTAATGCATAGAATACGAGGTACAAACAAATCGATGAATGGGTACAGAATTTAAATTCTGAACCCATTCGTCGATTTGTTGTACCCGGTATTCCATACATTAAAAGCAAGCTCACCCTCTCGTCTATTGTTAATTTCGCAGCCATCCCCTCCCTAAAAGAAAAAATAATATAGTCAACATTGAAAATTCCTATGATGCGTGACTTTTGCGCCACCCTGTATATAACTCAGACTGGTCCCGAGAAACTTTTGTTACACACGGACCGTGCATGGAACAAGGAACTCTTCTGGGAAAACTCTTTGGGACAGGAGCTAGGGTTTAAACCTTAAATCCTGTCCCAAAGGTGAATCCTATCTGCTTGGCGGATAACTGGTGAGGGAAGCTATACTTTGGGGCCTCTCTGCGAGTGACCCGTTGCCCACGCTGAACTAACATCATGAAAAAGAAAAACTATAGTATTTGTCGTTTACCATTACTTATTCGAACTATAGTGGATTTAATTTTCCCAGAAGAGTTCCTCGTTCCATGCACAATCTGCGTGTAACATACACTATATACAGGGTGTCTGAGAAGTCGCGCAGCATAGACTTTTTATTCAGACTTACGAAGTTTATGAGTCGAAATGGTTTATAAGTGATGTTTAATTACAATATATGTTCGAATAATAAAATTAATATTATGTACAGTTAATCAAAAAATTATCTTAAAATAATTAAATTGAATGAAGCTACATTAGCCAATGGTGTCTCAGAAGTCGCGCACCATTGGCTAATGTACAGTAGCTTCATTCAGTTTAATTATTTTAAGATAGCTTTTTGATTAATTGCACATACTATTAATTTTATTATTCGAACATATATTGTAATTAAACATCACTTATAAACCATTTCGACTCGTAAACCTCGTAAATCTGAATAAAACCTATGATGCGCGACTTCTGAGACACCCTGTATATATATGTATATACCGGGTGTGTATAAAATAACGCGAGTGAAGAGAGAAATCCGATTTAAATTGTATTAACGTGAGTAAACATGAGCGAGTAATATTTATTACACGTACTTTATAACAACTGTATACAGTAGTCGATAGTAAGTTAAAATACAAGTTAGAAAACAAGTTGAAACTAGTTTAAACTAGTTTAAACTAGTTCAAATCAGATTTGTCTATTCACTCGCGTTACTTTATATACACCTTGTACAAAAATAACTTACAGTAGAAGGCTATAAGTGGCAGTATAGTAAACTCTCTATTAACCGCACTAATTAGTGTGCGGGAGTGTGCGTCTAAATGAGAGACTTTTTTCTGGGGTTTATATGCAAGTTGTAATAGAAAAAAAAATAAAAAACTAGTGAGGTACATTAAAATAAAGAGGTCTACGCGACAAAACACGACAGATTCTATTATCTCGCGTACTCAAATAGCAAAAACGCACGAAATAAAGTACTGTACGGATATAATTACATTAAATATACACCCATCCTCGTCAGAGACCTCCACACTCACTTTTGTCCCCGGCTTTGGTGACTCGAGTGAAAGAGGTTCCCTAGCCGAGTGGGTCGGTAGAGCCGGACCAATCGCTCGAACACCTCGCTTACCTGACCCGTCACCCGTGCCCATTGGACTGATTTTTAGGGGTCACGTTAAAAATGTTGTTAACCCGTGAAAAACCACATTCTTTGAATGAACTTATAAAGGTCACGATCACAAATGCAATTCATGAAATCACACAACAGCAACAGCAACAACAACAACACAACAACAACAATGGGAGGACGTTTTCAAACATTTGCAAAATCGGACTGAATGATGTATAGAGAATGATGGCAGTTACGTTGAGGTCTAAAAATTTATAAAGTACTGTCTTAAAAACTTTAATACGAGTAATTATTTATGCTTTCATACGCCGTTTACAGTTTGTTTCTATCGTGTGTACACCAAAAATAACTGAAGTTTAAAGTTGAACAAGGACTTTGTAATGACCCTGTATAAATAATAATAATAATAATAATAATAATAATAATAAAAAATCGTAGAACAAAGCAATAGATAGAATATCGTACAATGGTGATTAAGCCAAATTTTAATCTAACTCCGGCCGGAATAAGACTAATCACAACTTTATTTAATTAATGATTCTTGCGGATAATCCATTCCGGACTGGGAAAGCAAGGGATTATTTGGCCGCGGAAAATTTAATTTATTTTGTAATCATGAGAAAATAAGGCTTTTTCATCATACTTTTTGCTTAATTTGTTAATTAACATTTCAACATTATTTTTATATATATAATGTTGAACACAATGTAATAAAATAATTTCAATTAAGTGTGTCGAAACGTACATGTGATTACGTGTAAAATGCGGGGCGTACACACATTTATTACACTGTATAAAGACGTACACGCATAATTTACATATATATATATATATATATATATATATATAATATATATATATATATATATATTTTAATAATTGACGTCAGTCTGAAGGATATACATATAATTAGGATGTTAAAGCAGGAATATATCAAGGACAGGAAGCATGCATATATGTATATATACAGAGAGAGAGAGAGAGAGAGAGAGAGAGAGAGGAGAGAGAGAGAGAGAGAGAGAGAGAGAGAGAGAGAGAGAGAGCAGTAATCCGACTAGACTGCCGTGAATATGTATATGTTAGATATACGGGATGAATTTCACAATTAAATACGTGAAATAAATAAATGATGCACACCCACAAGGAAAAATAAAGAGAATCCAAGGCATTTCGTATATATACAGTATATATACAACAAAACAAAAAAGTTAAAAAGTACACAATTAATTGCAATCTTTTAACAAAATTAAACAAAGGCTAGAAAGCAAGAAAGCCCCTCCTCCATCCCTTCCCACACACACCAAAAAATAAAAAATTGAAAAAAAATAAAAAATCTGGTGAGAAAAAATTTTTAGTGATTTTTTTTTGTTCAAAAAAAAAAAAAAAAAAAAAAAAACAACGTTGAAAAATTGTGTATGATAATGAGCCCACAGATTCTATCTTCATTGGCAATTCGTGATGGAGGGCTCTTTATTCTTTGATACTGCGTGTCCATGACTCATGACTCATGCAGTGGTAGGACCAATATTTAATGCGGGGCCAGATTTATAATGTTACGTCCTCCCCCTACCCCCCTAGCCCCCTTCTTCCTTCCACGAACTTCCCATTTTGTATTTAAATTATTAGGTTAGCGAATGCATTTTATACCAAGTTTCGATACCACTGGTGTTTGGGTATGGATTTAAAAGCGAGCTGTTATCTCGTACTTTTGTGCCCAGTACTCTGAGGGCACGCGCGTCCAGTAGAAGGTATGAACTTAAAGTAATTCTCGATTGGCCCGCGGTGTTGTACACCTCTGACCGTGTATGATCACGACCAAGTTTTTTCCAGTATTTATAAGCTAACAAAATATTTCGTGTACAGTCAATTGAAAAAATATCCTGTTGCGAAAAACCACGTTTTTTTACGAAATTTATCGGTATAAAAAAACCCATGGAGTTTTTTAGTCGACTGTATAGTACACAGCTATGAGTCAGTTTAATCCCGTTTTGTGACCTTTTAAAAACTTTAAAGAACGCTATAATAAAATGTCGTCACGTACTTTCTTGACTTACAGTTATATTTCCTAAATAATAATAATAATAATAATAATAATAATAATAATACTTTGGGGCTAGTTAACCGCCTTCGTATACATCTAAGGTCATATGACGGAGAGGACTTTCAACTTTATGCGGGATTCGAACCACTACCCCAGCGAGGGATACCCAGAAAAACACCTTAATTGCCGATATATTAAGTCCTATAAGTCCAAATTCTGCATTACGACTAGCGATGTACCGATTCCAAAATTTAGCTGATGTCGATGCCGATTCCAAGAAAAACTGCCGATACCGATTCTTTGTCTATATTTTAAAAAAATCAATTCCCTTCAAAACTGTTACTAATCTTACGTGAAAACTTTGAGTTTCCATATTTTTACATTTGAAATTTGTTTAAATGTTTTTCCTTAACTCCCTCCACAATATTATATGTAGAGCATCACAATTCGTTATTCATAATATACCGTAGCTAAAGTGATGTTAAATAGTTTTATTACTCACTAAAATCATAAAATAATTGTATTTTAGCTTCATAAATTGAATATCAATATTTAAAGTAATTGGTTTTGCCTTATGGTCAAGGTATTTTCTTTCTTCAACAATGTCAACAAAAACAAACCTTTTCATTAAAATTTCGAGGCCTTCGTGCCCAATTTAAATAAAAAAAAATGTATATATGATTTGGGTTTATAAAATTATTAAAATACTTAAAATAACCACTAACATCAGTGATCATTTTCCTACTTACACTATATTCAATAACATTGTTCGGGTTGCGGACAAAACAACTATTGATTACGGAATATTCTCAGAGGTTAACAAAAGAAAATTTATTGGGGCTGTAGAAAATACTCGACTTGACTGTGACGAACCTTTAAATGACCCAGATCATATGTTTCAGTTCTTCTATGACACCTTATTCCATATTTTTAATATTTGCTTTCCTTTAAGGAGAAAAACAGTTTCGCCCAAGAGAGTCGCAAATTGCAATTGCAGAGCAAAATTCCTAAAATACAATATACTCAATACAGAAACAAATTAATTAAAATAATCAAAATTGCAAAATAAAACTATTATAACAATCAATTTTCCAAACATAAACGAGACATGAAAAACACTTGGACAACCATAAACAATCTTCTCGGAAAACAAATTAAGAAAAATTCAATAGAGAAATTAAATGTTGATAATAAAGAAATTACTGATGATACTGCTGTTGCACTCTTTAAATGCACATTTTACTTCAATAGCGGATAAGCTTCGCTCACAATTAATAAATATTAAATAATGATCACACACCTCTAGAATATATGCCACCCAGCCCACTAAATTAATTTTCTTTTGTTCCTGCTACCTCTACTGAGGTCCAGAATATTATTGGTAAATTAAAAAATACAAAAAATAACATTCATAACATTCCTGTACCTATATTGAAACTTGTTAAAGATAAGATATCTGTAACTTTGGCTAAAATTATCAATCAAAGTATTTCCAAAGGAATATTCCCATCAATGCTAAAAACGGTTGTATAACACCTCTTTTTAAAGGGGGTGATCCTACACTAGCAACAAATTACAGGCCGGTGTGTTCATTATCTGTGTTCAGCAAAGTTTTTGAAAAAATTGTAAAAAAGTAGAATGCAGCGATATTTAGAATCCTACAATTTGTTATCTCTAAATCAATATGGCTTCCGTAATAATAAAACAACGGAAATGGCTATTTTAAATCTTATGGAAAATGTAAATACAGCTAAGGAGAACAAAGAAATAATGATATCAATATTTATGAATTTGAGTAAGGCGTTTGATGTAATAGAACATAATAGTCTACTTAATAAATTATATTATTACGGCTTTAGAGGATCAATCAGTGATTGGTTTAAAAGTTATTTGTCCAATAGATATAATTTTCTATCAGTAAATAAGATTTGCTCAACTAAAGCGCTTGTCAAACATGGTGTGCCACAGGGCTCAGTTCTGGATCCACTGTTATTTTTATTATATATAAATGACCTTCCACGTTCATCTGATATACTGAACTTCATAATGTTTGCAGATGATACAACTGTCGCTTTTTCTTGCAAAGATGTTAATACAGCTAAGAATATATTTCATTCAGAATTCATCAGTGTAATGAAATGGTTGACCACCAATAAACTCTTCCTAAATACCACTAAAACCAATTTCATGATTTTTACTAATAAAAGAAATGTATATCTTGATGAACTTAATGTTAATGAAATCGCCATAAAGGAGTGTACTGTAACAAAACTTCTTGGTGTAATGCTAGATGAGAATTTGCAATGGAGTGATCATGTAAATTATATCGCGAAAATATGTGAGATGGGAAAAGACATCCAACAGGAAGTTATTGCTGACATAAAAGCCTCCACTTTTTGGAGTATGCAACTCGACGAATCCACAGATATCGCATCGATGGCACAAGTGATTATATTTGTGAAATACGATAAAGATAATGAAATGGAGGAGGAATTTTTATGTTGCCTTCCACTGATAGAACACACCAAGGCTGCTGATGTGTTTCAGGTAGTTAAAGATTTAGGGAAAACCTACGATTTGCCATGGAATAAACTTCGAGGATGTACAACAGACGGTGCACCAAACATGCTAGGGATCAGATCTGGATTTCAAACGTTGTTGCTCCAGATTGCACCAAACATAGTCCAAGTTCACTGTGTGCTGCATCGAGAAATGCTAGCATCCCGCACTTTACCGCAAATGCTTGGCGAAGTGCTCAAACAGGTTGTTACTAAGGTAAACTACGTTAAAGCATCCTCATTGAATTCACGCTTATTTTCTTCATTGTGTGCTGACCTCGGAGCTGACTTCGAAGTGTTACTGATGCATACGGAAGTAAGGTGGTTCTCAAAGGCTAAGGTTCTCGACCGTATATTCTCTCTTCGAAACGAAGTTACTGAGTTTCTCCGTCAAATGAAGAAGACTGCACTGGTGGAATGTTTTGAAGACCCGCATCGGTTACTGAAAGTGGCGTATCTTGTCGATATCTTTGCTAAACTAAATGCACTCAACCTGGCTCTTCAAGGACGTGGGGTAAACATCATGAAAGCTCACAATATCATTGCTGGTTTTAAGAGCAAATTAGATTTGTGGCACGAGCGTGTTGAAACAGGGCGCTACGCCGCGTTTTCTACATTCGCTGAATTTGCGGAGGAAACCGAATTACCAATGAACAAAACATCAGAACTCATCCGTAATCATCTTGCTCAGCTGAAAGCCGAGTTCAACCGCTACTTTCCGGAAGACCAACTGGTTCCTCCGTATTCAAAAATGGTTCAGAATCCATTCACATGCAGTAGTGACATCTTCGACGACTCAGAAATTGAACTGGCTGAAGTTAGTTGAGCTGAAAGCCGACAGCGATGCCCGCGTTCTTTTTGATTCAGCGGAAACTGTGGAACTTTTCTGGATTCGACTTCGCAGCGCTTCGTATGCAGATCTCCGATCGAAGGCACTGAGCATACCAGGGATGGGTTCAAATACTGGCGGCAGTACTTGTGGACAGGTACAAGTACTAAAAGAAAATTCAAGTACAAGTACAAGTACCAGTACAGAGTTTTTGCATAATACTTAAGTCCAAGTCCAATTACATAATGATGTACTTAAGTACAATTACATTTTTATAGGTAGTTTAATAAAAATCTTTAAATTAGATCTACATACTCGTAAGTTTATTTCAAATTAAACAATTAAAGAATTAATAATGGTAATGATTAATTTATTGAAGATTTGAAGTAACACTCTTGGAGCATGATATACCAAGACCACAGTGCTTACAGACTGCCTTAAAATTTCCAGTTGTATCTCCTGGTAAGTTGAAGTGGTTCCATATGTTGGATGGATTAGATGATACCATGATGTTATACTTAATGCACACTCGTACAGCTATATGTGGTTACTGTGGTAGGCTGGTAGCTACTGAAAGATTGAAGTGAAGAGTGGCACAAAGTCAACATGTTGATGCCTGTTGAGACTTGAGAGACACAAAACGGAGTTGCCAGATAGTACCATTGGGGCTTATAGTAATATAGTATGCCAATTTTAATAAATAACAATTTATAATAATAGAAATAATTTATCAACAATGAAAATACAATTGCAATAAAATAATTACTTTGTTGACATTAAATAAACATTTAATTTTGTTTACAAGCAACATGTACTTGATTTTTCAAGTACTTATGGGCTAAGTACAAGTACATTGACTATTTAAATCCCAAGTACCAGTACAAGTACACAAAATTTTGCACTTAAGTCCAAGTACAAGTACTTGTACTTGAACCCAAGCCTGGAACATACTGGTGGTCTTCCCGACAACATACCTGTGTGAACACGCATTTTCTGCAATGCTGCAAGTCAAAACAAAGTCACGCAATCGACTTACCGATCTCGACAACGAGCTGCGCTGTTACTTAATTAAGCAGAACTCAACCACGAATAGAGATTTTGTGCAAAAAATAAGGTGAGATTTTGTGCAAAAAATAAGTTGATACCGGTTGTGAAATGAATGTTTGAAATGCTAACTATGATGTCTTTTTTAACTGATTGGGATATTGGCATTTTGCTTCGTACTTTTAGGTATATATGTATACAGGGTGTCCAAGAATTATCTGTACAAGTTTTGGCTGTTATTAAAAGTCAACCATGAAGTGTAGAAATTCCAGTGTTGTCCCATTTTACAGAGAATCTCATTAAGTTTTTTCTGATACCAAGTTTTGACAAGTTTTTTAGAAATTCCAGTGTGTCCGAAAATTATCTGTACAATTTCATCTTTTAATAAAATTCTTGATAACACACGTAAAATTCTTAAACAAGATTATTTAGAATCTGTATTTTCAAAAGTTTCTTTTATTAAAGTAACGTTGTTACAAACATTCGATATGTGCACCATCAGTGATTCGCAAAACATCCAATCGATAATCCAAATGTTGCCATGTACGCTGCAGCATATCCACATCAATTCGCTCAATAGCAACTGTGATTCTTGCTTTTAAATCATCAATGTCTGTCACCCGCGTACAAAAAAGAAAAAACTTAATGAGTTTCTCTGTAAAATGGGACAACACTGGAATTTCTACACTTCATGGTTGACTTTTAATAACAGCCAAAAATTGTACAGATAATTCTCGGACACCCGGTATATATATATATATATATATATATATATATATATATATATATATATATATAATATATATAAGGAAAACTAAAATAAATGTTTGATTTTTAAACTTTCTCCGGTGAGGGGGGTCATGAGCATTCGCTGCTCGGTTGTGTGGGTCACGGGACTCGGTTGTGTGGGAACCGCTGCAGTCTAGTGCATTATTTAAAGAGCTAAACCTACTAAAGCTCAACGATATAACTAAACTGACACATTTTATTTTTATTTACAAGTGTAAGAACAAAATCATTAATTTGCAATGGGTAAATAGATATTTTGTAACTCAAGAAATCCACTCGTATCAGACCAGAAATAGATCAAAGCTTGTTATACCTCAATTTAGATTGTCTTCATCTCAAAAACTACCCATTTTCATTGGATTGAAACCATGGAATGACTTGCATGCCGACATAAAAAATACTGTGAATGTAAATTTGTTTAAAACCAAATTGAAATCCCGATTAATAATGGCATACTAACAAAAATCTAGGATTAATGTCCACTGATATTGTCCATTGATATTGTTTAATATTGTAATACATGTTTTAACTATTAATAATACTTATTTACTTATTTATTATTATTAATTTATAACAACTAGCTGCTTATTTTTAATAAGAGCCCAGTAAAGCCTAAAGCTTAAGGGCCAAATTATCAGGTCATCCTATAAGTAATGTCGTTTTTTACGATAGATTAAGTTTAAACTAGTCCTACTCGGTTTAAACATAAATTTTCCGAAGGTTATATCTAAGAGGAGATCTATCGTGTTTCGCTACATACTTTACAGACCTTGACCAGTGAAGACGTGTGTTTTGCTTTATGTGAACCCCTCATAAACATGGCGGTATCAGAAGAGCATATATAATGCTCTACGAGTTCAAAAAAGGGAATAGTGCTACTGAAGCAACGCGAAACATTCAGGATGTTTATGGCAACGATATTCTGCATATGAGGAAATGTCAAAGATGGTTTCAAAAGTTTAGGAATGGTGACTGCTGTTTGACAGATGCAGCACGCTCTGGACGCCCTGCTGAGTTTGATGATGACCTGCTGTTAGCCGCACTTGAAGAAGACTGTTCAACAACTGTCGAAGAATTGGCCCAGAAACTCAATTCATCCCCGTCCACCATCCATCGACATTTGCAAAAACTCGGGAAAGTGCCTAAGTTAGGAAAATTGGTGCCACATGAATTGTCGGTCGACAATCTGAGGGTGCGGGTAAACATTAGCACAGCTCTTCATTCCCGTGAACTCCAAGATCCGTTTTTGCACCGCTTAGTGACTGGTGATGAAAAGTGGATACTGTACCAGAATGTTATGCGCCGTCGACAGTGGGTTTGTGCCGGAGAACCAGCAACACCACAGCCAAAACCAAATCTTCACCCTCGGAAGGTATTGCTTAGTGTTTGGTGGGATAAAGGTGGTGTAATACACTTTGAAACCTTACCACACAACCAAACAATCACCGCTCAAGTCTACTGTCAACAACTGGATCGATTAAACACTGCACTAAAAGAAAGGAGACCTTCTTTGGTTAATCGGAAAGGAATCGTGTTCCACCACTACAACGCACGTCCTCATACCGCTCGGATCACTTCTGCAAAAATTGAGGAGCTTGGGTGGGAAAAACTTCTACATCCTCCATATTTTCCAGGCCTTGCGCCTTCAGATTATCATCTCTTCAGGAGTCTGCAAAACTATCTTGACGAGAAACAGTATACTTCTTTAAATGACCTGCACACCAGTCTTTGTACGTTTTTTGCCTCAAAACCGCCTGAATTATATAAACATGGCATTGAAAAGCTTGTAGGACGTTGGCAGAGTGTCATTGATTCCGATGGAAAATATATACTAGATTAAAAAGTTTCAGTTGAGTTTTTTTTTGTCCTTCAAATTCCGATCTAAAAAACGACATTACTTATGGGATGACCTGATAAATAACATAAATAGTCGAGTTCACAATTATTCATGTCATTGTAAATTGAAAATTTATTTATTTTATTATTACTAATAAAGGTTATTCTATCTATCTATATATATATATCTAAAGTCAAAATAATAAGATGGTTTAAAATATAAATTATAAAGTACAACTTAATATAGAATTATTATTAATATAGAGTAGAAGATTACGATAGTTTATAACATTTAGAGATTAGCTAGTTAGGAAAAAATGTAAGGTTATGGGCAACTTAACTTATTAAGCTCTGCCTTTTTCGTGAATGTAAAATATTTGTATATAATTACACTTTGAGATCAGTATAAATTATCATAAATAGGGTTATATTTGTATGTTCAATTTTCTATAAATATAAATTTTGTTTTATAATTGAAATGTTACAATTTCAAAGAATCGGTGAGAGAATCGGCTAAATTTGGCCGATGCCCCAAAACAGGCCGATTCTGCCGATGCCGATTAATCGGTACACCACTAATTACGACTTATATCATTATTATATATACTGGTCAAAAAAAGAAACGCAATTAGCTTGCATATGGTGTAAAATTTAAGTTGTTAGTGTTATTATCACAGTTTCAAGATTATGGTTAAATGTTTGTTCAAATCTTTTAAAGCCACTTAGTGCATGTTTTAAACCTGACTAATCCCGGCTAAGACGCCATTTTGTTACAAACAATAAACAGAGATTAAATTGAATGTATTCTTTATGAAGGCATGCATTTTTTCTTTGACTTCACAGAATACACACTGCCCGTTGAGAAAACCAAACTTTTTCCCGCGATTGAGGCATGCCACGACTCTCAGAGGTCAACAGAGGTCGTGCCTTGGGTATGTTGGATGCAGGCATGTCTGCTGTCCAAGTTGCACAACGAATGCATGTGCATCCCAGCACAATCTCTAGGCTTGTTAGACGGTACAATGCCACAGGAAGTGTTCAGGACCTGCCAAGACGTGGGCGACCTCGTGTGACGACCCAACGCCAGGATCGCCACATTGTACTGCAGCACCTGCGTCATCGGCAGCGGAATGCTCGTCAGACAGCCAGAGAGACACCTGGTATCCACAACAACAGAATTAGTGACCAGACCGTCAGAAACCGACTCCGTAATGCAGGACTCCGATCCCGCAGGCCTTACAGAGGTCCTTTTCTCACTGATGCAAGAAGGCAACGACGCCTGCAATGGGCCTATCAGCACCGTGACCTATCGTGGGCCTATCAGCTCTTACTGCCCAGCGCTACAGGGATGAGATTCTTCAC
The DNA here is from genome assembly GCA_023014485.1 of Bathynomus jamesi. Taxonomy (NCBI): domain Eukaryota; kingdom Metazoa; phylum Arthropoda; class Malacostraca; order Isopoda; family Cirolanidae; genus Bathynomus; species Bathynomus jamesi. The sequence continues at coordinate 336,023 of JAJOZX010002841.1, forward strand.
CCACATGTTCTTCCATTCATGAGGCAACATCCAGAATTGGTGCTCCTGCAACAGGACAATGCCAGACCTCATGCAGCCAGGATAGTGCAGGCGTACCTGCAGGGACAACAGGTGCAGACCTTACCATGGCCAGCCTTCAGCCCAGACATGTCACCGATAGAGCACGCATGGGATGAACTTGAACGGCGAGTTCGCAGACGTCAGCATCAGCCGCAGAACATCAGGGAACTGACCAATGCAATTATTGAAGAGTGGAGGGCCATCCCTGTTGCTTTCCTGCAGAGACTGTTGAGGTCGATGAGGGCCAGACTCCAAGCCTGCATTGTGGCTAGGGGTGGCCAAACGCGTTATTGACTGTTTGTTATGTTAAAGAATCATTTACTATATACTGAGTCCTCATGTTTATTAATAAATCTCAAAAATTGCGTTTCTTTTTTTGACCAGTATATTTTGGAAATCTATAAATAAACAATTATTAAAACTTCTATATTGGTACTGTAGATATTATTCCAGTAACCTCTGGAACAATCTTCCTTCCCCCCACCGTCTATGACCTTCAATCTTTCAAATGCAGAGTGTTCAGGCATCTCGAAAACCTTGGAACTTGATTTTGGCTCTCTTCTTCATCTATGGGTGGGGGCACTTTGCGGGCATTCGCCCTTGGCTCATCATTCCTGCATAAAAAAATATGTAATTATATATATACAGGGTGAGTCAAAAGTCTCCATACACGGGCAAAATGGTCATGATAAATAAATGGGATCAAATGTAGAATTCGGACTCCAGCTTTCTTTAGTTAGCTTTATAAGGCTAACTAACGAAAATATCACGACCTAACCTAACCAATCGTTAGGTTAACTGTACGCCCTTGACGATTGGTTAGGTTAGGTCATGATATTTTCGTTAGTTAGCCTTATAAAGCTAACTAAAGAAGGCTGGGGTCCGAATTCTACATTTGATCCAATAAATGATTATTTATTTTTTATTTTTTTGCAGCTGATGTGCTGAGATGCCTTTGTATGTGCATTCAGTGTAATGGTGCCAGCATAGAGCATATTTTGTGACTTACAAGTGATTGCATAATAAAGTGACAATTTTGCCTATGTATGGAGACTTTTGACTCACCCTATATATATATATATATATGAAAATTATTTCACGAAGGTAACACGTGAAAAATATTTATGATGAATAAAACCACGAAGGAAAGGAAACACAAAATGGTGCTCAAGCGCTTTCGTCTAATGACATCCTCAGGAACACTGAAGTACATAAAAAGGTTAAGCCTATATATAGGTTACAGAAAGAAAAAAAGAAAAAATAAATAACATACATACACACACACACACATATATATATATATACATACATATCTATATATACAAATACATACATACATACATACATACATATATATACAATAAACAGAGAAGTAAAAATAATAAAAAATTAAAAATTAAAACCTTAAAGGATTACAGTGAGGCGTACAGATTTGTAAGGAAAAATATCGATTTTTAGCACAAGATCAAATGGATTATAAAAATACAAATTTATACTGGAACTCTGCCGGGTTTTAACACAATGCTGCCTATGGTCAGGTTTCGATATATATAAAAAAATAAAATGCAAATTAAAAGTTAATCGATTTTTAGCACAAGATCAAATGGATTATAAAAATACAAATTTATACTGGAACTCTGTCCGGGTTTTAGCACACTGCTGCCTATGGTCAGGTTTCGATATATATATAAAAAAAAAAAAAAATGCAAATTAAAAGTTAATAAAGTAGAAGACAAGTTTACCAAAGATTTAATGTTTTACCCTTCTTATCTAAATCTTTTTTAAAGGAATTCAACATAACAGGATCGAGTTGAAAAAGACCTTTGCTTATGTTGAAGTTATTTGAAAGTTGGATAATGGCAGACTCAAGAATATTTCTATTAACAATGTTGCTTGAATGGAATAAAACTGAAGCATTATTCCAATCAATACAGTGGGCTAACTCTGACAAATGGACAAAAAGGGCACTGGACAACTGTCCTGTTCTAACGGAATATTGATGCTGTTTTATACGTGTGTGCAAATCCTTTCCCGTCTGACCTATGTAAAAGGAATCACATTGTTTACAACCAATTTTATAGATAATGCCTGAATTATTGGTAGGGCTATTTTTTACTATGATATTTTTCACAATATTGTTATATGAAAATACTACATTAATATCCAAAAGTTTAAGTACATTAGCAACTCCAGGACCCCGCCACATACACCAAACTTAGGAAGAACCCGCAGGATGACGTCATCAAATCATTTAATAGTGGCTTGAAACGCCTTCTCAAAGATCATAAGAACTTAATTCCGCTTTTCATGTCCACTTCACCTGCTCTGCCCTACCTTTACGGTCTTATTAAAACCCACAAACCTGGTAACCCTATGCGCCCTATTATTACCTCGGTGGGCTCTATTACTTATAAACTCTCCAAATGGCTTGTCAAAGTCTTGTCCCCCATTCTCGGAACTATCTCTGATTCACATGTAAAAAATTCCATGGATCTTACGGAAAAATTGAATAATGCACGTACTGAAACTAACGATAAATTGATTAGTTTTGATGTTTGCTCATTGTTTACAAAAGTGCCGATTGACGATATGCTTGACTTTCTCTCCCAAGAATTACATAAGTATGACCTGCCACTACCTTCACACATTGTTTTGGAACTCATTAAGCTTTGCATCAAAGACTGTAAATTCACTTTCAATAACGAGTATTATCAACAAGTTTTTGGGATGGCTATGGGCAACCCCTTATCGCCCCTCCTCTCCAATATTTATATGGAGTTTTTCGAAATTACCTATATTCCGAGAATCCTGGGGGTTGGCATCCCTTGGTTGCGGTACGTCGACGATATTTTGTGTATCTGGCCCATGACTCGTGACCTGGATAGCTTCCTCCTTCAGTTAAATGATCAAGTCCCCTCCATTAAGTTTACTTTAGAAGTTGAGCAAGACAATTCAATCCCATTTTTGGATGTGCGTGTACATAGGGAAAGCCCAGGTTTTAAGTTTAGTATCTATCGAAAAACGACAAACAATTTGTCCTACGTACACTTTTACTCGGGACATGATACCCCCACTAAGAAGGCCATATTTTCATCAATGTTTCTCCGCGCCCTTAGGATCGCCAGTCCGGAATACATCGATGCCGAATTGGAAAAAATCAACGGTATTGGAAGTGATTTGTGTTATCCATCTGCGTTTATGGAATCTTGTCTCAACAAGGCAAAACGAACTTTCTATCGTGTCAATATTAACACTCGTACTTTGTCAAAAATATTTTAGTACTTCCATTTTTCCCGGGCTTTTTAGGCATTGCTAATGTACTTAAACTTTTGGATATTAATGTAGTATTTTCATATAACAATATTGTGAAAAATATCATAGTAAAAAATAGCCCTACCAATAATTCAGGCATTATCTATAAAATTGGTTGTAAACAATGTGATTCCTTTTACATAGGTCAGACGGGAAAGGATTTGCACACACGTATAAAACAGCATCAATATTCCGTTAGAACAGGACAGTTGTCCAGTGCCCTTTTTGTCCATTTGTCAGAGTTAGCCCACTGTATTGATTGGAATAATGCTTCAGTTTTATTCCATTCAAGCAACATTGTTAATAGAAATATTCTTGAGTCTGCCATTATCCAACTTTCAAATAACTTCAACATAAGCAAAGGTCTTTTTCAACTCGATCCTGTTATGTTGAATTCCTTTAAAAAAGATTTAGATAAGAAGGGTAAAACATTAAATCTTTGGTAAACTTGTCTTCTACTTTATTAACTTTTAATTTGCATTTTATTTATTTTTTTTTTATATATCGAAACCTGACCATAGGCAGCAGTGTGCTAAAACCCGGACAGAGTTCCAGTATAAATTTGTATTTTTATAATCCATTTGATCTTGTGCTAAAAATCGATTAACTTTTAATTTGCATTTTATTTTTTTATATATATCGAAACCTGACCATAGGCAGCATTGTGTTAAAACCCGGCAGAGTTCCAGTATAATTTTGTATTTTTATAATCCATTTGATCTTGTGCTAAAAATCGATATTTTTCCTTACAAATCTGTACGCCTCACTGGTAATCCTTTAAGGTTTTAATTTTAAATTTTTTTATTATTTTTACTTCTCTGTTTATTGTATATATATATGTATGTATGTATGTATGTATGTATTTGTATATATATATGTATGTATATATATATATATATGTGTGTGTGTGTGTATGTATGTTATTTATTTTTTCTTTTTTTCTTTCTGTAACCTATATATAGGCTTAACCTTTTTATGTACTTCAGTGTTCCTGAGGATGTCATTAGACGAAAGCGCTTGAGCACCATTTTGTGTTTCCTTTCCTTCGTGGTTTTATTCATCATATATATATATATATGCTCAAAAGAAATTAGAACTAATAACTTGTTTTTGATGGTGCATTCTACAAGGGGGAAGTTTTAAGTTTTTCCTTCTTTTGGATATCAAAGCTTCTTGTCAGATATAATAACTTCTTTTAATGATAAATAACTTCTTTAGATAGAAGAAATGGTCTTCAAAACTTCTTTTTTAAGTGATTTCAGACAATAGAATATAATACTTCTCTGTATAGAACGTTGTGGGAAGTCTTTGTTTCCTGAGAGTTACTAATAAAATACAAGTTTAAGCTGCGTAATTCCCGAATTATTAATTTATTACAAAACAATAAAAAAAAATTACCATACTTTGTATTGCGAGTTAATTTGCAAACTTTCTCTTATAAACTGTTAAGGAAAGAAAGACTAAAAGACTTTATATTTAAAATTAACCAATAGGGTGATTGATATGTACTTTCTCGTTGACCAATCAGAGATGAGATGCTGTTCTCGAAAAGGTCTATATAACAGGGACTGTTAAGGATACTTCCATGCAGACCTTAGGCTGGCTTCTTAGAAGTAAGGTTTAATGTATATTGTGTTTTGCTCTCTCTCTCTCTCTCTCTCTCTCTCTCTCTCTCTCTCTCTCTCTCTCTCTCTCTCTCTCTCTCTCTCTCTCTCTCTCTCTCTCTCTCTCTCTCTCTCTCTCTCTCTCTGAGTTAGACTAATAATGATTAAAGTCGTATCACGTACTGGAGAATAGATAAAAAGTAAATCATTAGATAAGTAATCAATAATCATTCCGTTATATTTTCAGGCTAATATCTCTTATAATCCCGCATATATAAAATCTTATATCCGCCGCGTATAAGTAATTACCTATAAAACTGCACTATATTCTATATATTTGCCCTATATACGATTCCTATAATCTCCAGAATGCCCCTTTATATCCAAAATATTAAAACAGGAGCCCTAATTTTAACGAGGTATTTTATGGGACCATAATCCTGCAAACGACATAGGACATCCAATTGTCCTATAGCTAATGTCGTCTAACTTTTCTATAGCTCTGATTCTATTATAGTTTTTCCTATAGTAAGATTCCGCATTAAAATGTCGTTCCCTATCAAAAAGATCCGTGTCGTATAGGCCAATATAATAGGCATTACGTCTTTTATTGATCAGAATCGGTTTCAGAGACGAAATATTGAAGATTACAAAGAGGCAAACGAGAAAGACCTTCAAACAACCGAAGTCTGCGCTCCAATCCATTTATATACAAACGGAACGTTTCAAAACTACGCATATTTTGAATTCTTCGTCCACTTTGTGTAGAGTAAGACTGAGGTGACACGGACGTATTTGCGTTGCCTCGGGGAAGAAACAAACCCGTAAGGCCTCTTGTTCCTGATGATTCATGCACCCGAACCTATAAATAACCCGTAGTAGCTACAATAAAAGCTAATGACGAGCGCACCTGAGAGGGTTATGGATGGGATCACTCATTGGAGTGTGGTAAATCAAAGCGGAGTTTTTTTCCAATCATGATGAACCACGTACAGAGACCTCGTACTACATCCATCCACCTTCTATACTGTATACCTAGCAATGATGCTGGGAGCTGCTCGTACCCTGAATGGGTGTAAGGCTGGAACGAGGTTTATTGAAGCAGTGAAGCTTTTAATATATATATATATATATATATATCGTAAAGAACGACGCTTTGTATAGGAGAATTATCCGCGCAAGATGAGAGCGAAAGAACGAAACAAATGAAAAAATGAGGTACCCACCCGGGTGTGTATATATATATATATATATATATATAACTGTAAAGGTTCGCTGCAGAACGTGAGCCAAGGATGTATATCAGAAGTAGGTTCGGCTCTGCAAAAAGAAACACTTGGGCACCGAATGAATTGGAATTTGGTATCTGCAAAATATACACACACACACCAGAGTAACCATAAGGGGACCTCAAAAGAGGAGGTCACCCCTCCCCTCGCAAAGAAAAACAGACTTAATATATATATATATATATATATACAGAGCGAGAGAGAGATTGTTAAGAATTGGCAACGTTTGGTCGCCTTCTAAAGGAGTTTTTCATTGCAACAGCAAATATGGCGAAGAAGTCTTTCCCCAAAACTCACTTAACTTTTAATCCCAGTTCGAGCAACTGCAAACTGACCGGAAATTGATCTTCCTTAAAGGAACGCTTCCTACACACATCGCCCAACGACTGAAACTAACAAAACACTAACATAACTGACATACGCTTTCCGCCATACATAAACCATTACTTCCCTAATTTACTAGTCTCTCTCTCTCTCTCTCTCTCTCTCTCTCTCCTCTCTCTCTCTCTCTCTCTCCGCTCTCTCTCTCCTCTCTCTCTCTCTTCCTCTCTCTCTCTCCTCTCTCTCTCTCTCTCTCTCTCTCTCTCTCTCTCTCTCTCTCTCTCTCCTCTCTCTCCTCTCCGGTAATCGGCAATACATTTCCGCAGAAGCCATCTCCGCCGGTAGAAGGGCAAACATGCCTAATCCGTTTATAGTCCAATCCGGAGGTCTTTATTGGCCCTCCAAACGACCTCATTCGAAGGACCTAATATGGTGCCTAATCACTTCAATTAATAAGTGATCAGCAAAGCACCAAACAAGAATGTACTGTCATACAAGACATATACAATCTCTCTCTCTCTCTCTTATATATATACAGGGCGTCCCAAAAAAATGTATACACACTTTAAATACTTATAAAGGCAGTGTTTATTAAAATACATTTCATTTTCAAAATGTAATAGAATCTAGACATTATTTAATTGTTTTGTCAACGCCTGTTTTCAAACTGACGTCCGTTCTGGTCCAGGCACTGCTGATAACGCGAAGCAATGGAATCGCAAACATCACGAAACATTTCGTTTGGTATTTGTGTGCATTCTCGTTCAATGGCTGCTCTCAATTCAGCGACTGTTGCAGGTTTTATAGCGTAGACTTTGTCTTTTAAGTATCCCCATAAAAAAAAGTCTAGTGGTGTGAGGTCTGGTGAACGCGGAGGGTATTCTACGAAACCCCTTCGTCCAATCCACATCCACATCGTGCCAAGTACCACTCGCAATACTCCACTCTTCGGTCCGGATCATCATCATCTTCATTAATAGCATGGACTAATCTTGGAATGTAACTTTTCCATTGACAGCGCTTCAAAATGCGTTGGACAGACGATTCTGAAATTCCTACCTCACGACTCGCTTGCCGCACAGATTTTTCTTGGACTTTGGTGATACATTTCCAGTACTCTTTCTTGCTTTGTGGGGCTTGTCGATGTCCGTGGTCTTCCGGAACGCTTCTTGTGGACATTCTGAACAGTTCCATCGGCTTCAAACTTATCTCTAATTCGAGTGATGGTAAGTCGCGTTGGTGGATCTGTTTGAAACTCCCTCCTAAACTGTCTTTGCACTTCAACTGCGTTTTCACACTTCCAGTAGCATTTTAGAATGAATTTCCTTTGTTCAAAGCTTAGTCTGACTGCCATTATTAATTCTAATGGGTTTAACTTGGAAAGAAAGAAACATCAATTGAGCTATCAGCTGTTAAAGTGTGTATACATTTTTTTGGGACGCCCTGTATATATATATATATATATATATATGTCGCACCTTTATGACCTGCTTAGAACCTTAAATTCCTTTTCCTCATAATGAACCCGAGAATAAGGGAAAAATAAAGAAAAACTGTGAAAATGATAATAATGAAATTGGGAACATTTTTCATATATATATATTATATATATCACGTGGTTTTCATCCGGTGCTTTTATAGTTTAATATTTATGCAAGTTATGTTCCTGAAACTATGTGCCTAGATTGTTGAACAGTCAGGGATAACGGTATGTATAATATATATATTATATATATATATATATATATATATCTATATATATATATAATATATATAGAGAGAGAGAGAGAGAGAGAGAGAGAGAGAAGAGAGAGAGAGAGAGTTACAAGGACAAGAGGAAGCCTCAAAGACCTTTCGGTCCACTCTGGGAGGTTCCTGTTATTAAGTTTATTTTGTTTCAACTATCCTAATAGTAGTAGAAAACTGGATAGAAAAGTAGAAGGCTCTCTCCCCACCCTCCGCTCCCTCCCTGCCAGAGGCAGGTACGGAAAAAGGTTGAAGAAAATACCTTGACCCTGGAAAAGTAGCCAAGGAAATTTTACAGGAAAGTGGAGAATATATAAATAGCTCTAAATTTAGCTTGCTCACAGAGACACCATGCAAGCGAACTCCTGCAGAGTTTTCTGAGGTTTTAATCTTAAACTATGAGTGTGTTCAGTACTTTGTCTAGCCTATTTTTAAACACATTTACACTTTGACTGGAAACAACCTCTGAGGGAAGTTGGTTCCAGATATTAACTATTTTATAGAAAAAAGAAATTTCCGCAGACAGAGGTCCTAAATGTCTTTAGTTCCAGTTTAAACCCATTATTTCTTGTCGGATTGGCATTAAGTGAGAATAAGTTTCTGTAATCTACCCTGTCTATTCCTTTGAGCATCTTGAAGACTTGAATAAGCTGACCCCGCAACCTCCTCGTCTCTAAGCTAAACAGATTTAGGCGCTCCAATCTCCGTTGGTAGCTTTGCATTCTCATTGAAGGGATCAATTTTGTAGCCCTTGCTTGTACTCTTTCTAACCTTTCTATGTCCTTCCTGAGGGATGGAGACCAAAACTGCGCACAGTATTCCAGTTAAGGTCTGACTAGAGAATTATAAAGACACATTACAGTCTCCTTGTTCCGAAACTGGAACTGTCTTTTAATATAACCTAATAATTTTAAGGCCCTCTTTTCGACTTCTGCACAGTGCTTCGACGGTTTCAGATCGTTGCTGATATAGACTCCTAAGTCTTTCTCTAGATCGGTCTCAGTCAAGTTCCTTCCCAAGAGAGAGTAATCGGTCTTCGGGATTTTATAACCTATGTGCATTACCTTACATTTGTCCAAGTTGAATGGCATCTGCCAAGTAGCAGACCATTCGCCCAACCTGTCAAGATCGTTCTGAAGCGTTCTTACGCCCTCCTCAGTACCTACACTACTTCCTAATTTCGTATCGTCTGCAAATTTTGAGATTGCACTTAGAAGCCCGATGTCTATATCGTTAATATAGTTGATAAAAAGTAAAGGACCCAGAACGGAACCCTTGTGGGACACCACTCGTGACGGGCGCCCACTCCGAAGCCACTCCATTTATTACCACTCTCTGCTTTCTATCTTTTAACCAATCCTCAATCCAGTTGGAAACGAGCCCGGTGATTCCTAGTCCTTTGACTTTAGCTATCAATCTAGCGTGAGGGACTTTGTCAAAGGCTTTTTGAAAGTCGAGATACACTACATCTATTGCCCTACTTGCATCGTACAGTGTATGCATATTATGGAAAAACTCTAACAGGTTTGTCAGACAGGATCTATGTCGCCTAAATCCATGTTGAGAATAAAAAATTAGATTGTTAGATTCAATGTGATACACAATACGTTTTGTAATGATGGATTCCAACAGTTTGCCGACAACTGATGTTAAACTGATCGGGCGGTAATTACAAGGATTTTCCCTATCACCCTTTTTAAAGATTGGTGTTACATTTGCTAACTTCCAGTCGGTTGGAACTTTCCCTAACTCGAATGATTGTTTGAATATGGTTACTAAGTCGTCAACAACATTGTGGCTAACCCCTTTTAATACCCTTGGAAGAAATAAGTCGGGGCCAGGTGATTTGTATTTGTTCATCTTATCAATTAATTGCTGTACCTCATTTCTCGTAAAACTTATGGTCTCTACGGGCTGGTCACCGTCATATGTAATCCGAGGACTTGGCACTTCTATTGTGTCTTCCTCCGTGAAGACTGTAATGAAGAACTCGTTTAACGTATTAGCTATATCTTTATCACCGAATTTCAGTACGCCATTTCTATCTTTTAAGGGGCCTACAGAATTTTTAATTGGAGAGAGAGAGAGAGTTACAAGGAGTTACAAGGAAAAGAAGTACCTCAAAAGGCCTTGCGGCCCATACCGAGGAGGTACCAATGGCAACAGTGCCAGGGAAAATTTTCTACACCCTCAAATAGTGTGCAAGATTTGGTCTAACCTTTTCTTGAAATGATCTTATAGGTAAAGTAATTCCCACACACACTAGTCCTAAACCGTTTCAAATCCAACTTCCAACCATTGTTGCGAGTTGGGTTATCATTTCAACTAAACATGCTTCTAAAATCGACATCTTTGAACCCGCGTCACGTAAGCGTCGATTGTAGCCCATATGCCTAACGGAAGGGATTAACTTTGTGACATTCTTCAGCCGGTTTTCAATCCACTTACCTACTTCCCCACCAATACCCAGCGCGCGCACTTTGGCCATTAGCCGGCGGTGAGGTACCTTATCAAAAGCTTTCTCATCAATCGCCCTACTCTTATCATACTCACTCAACATGACGTGGAAAAACTCGAGCAAGTTGGTGAGACACGACCTATGCCGTCTAAACCCATGTTGGAGTCCCCAAGTAGCTTGTAGGAATCCAAATGGTCAACAATCCTACCCGCTATTATCCCCTCTAATTATTTACCTACAACTGAAGTGAAATGGTGTTATTTATAGAGGTTCCAAAGCCTCTCTTCCCACGCATGCGGTAGCAGTGGGGTCCCAATAGTAAGAGTAGAGAAAAAGGCGTTTTTTTATTTTTTTTTGCAGTCAGATGAGAGAATCCCTAAACTAAGCTTAAAGGACAGAGTAGGGATGGGAAGGGGTCCTAGTAACCCATGGGACAGGTTTGTACAACAGACTTCACCCGCCCTCTCGAAAGAGAGAGAACCTAAAGGAACTGGCAGCCAATTTCTCTAGAATCCCACGACTCGGGACCGGATGACTGTCACACCCCAAGTATAAAGTTTACAACACCCAGAAGGAACGTGCATAACCTTTATACCCCCTGCGGAGAGAGAAGAGAGAGAGAGAGAGAGGAGAGAGAGAGAGAGAGAGAGAGAGAGAGAGAGAGAGAGTTAAAAGGAAAAGAAGTCCCTAAAAAGGCCTTGCGGCCCATACCGAGGAGGTACCAATGAAAACAAGGGGAAAGTTTTCTACACACTTAAATAGTGTGCAGGATTTGATCTAACCTTTTCTTGAAATGATCCACAGAGGAACTGTTCACAACTTCTGAAGGTAACCTGTTCCACGTGTCACAGATCTTATAGGTAAAGTAATTCCCACACACTAGTCCTAAACATTTTCAAATCCAACTTCCAACCATTGTTACGAGTTGGGTTATCATTTAAACTAAACATGCTTCTGAAATCGACATCTTTGAACCCGCATCACGTAAGTGTCGATTGTAGCCCATATGCCTAACGGAAGGGATTAACTTTATGGCATTCTTCAGCCGGTTTTCAATCAACGTACCTACTTCCCCACCATACCCAGCGCGCGCACTTTGGCCATTAGCCGGTGGTGAGGTACCTTATCAAAGGCTTTCTCATCAATTGCCCTACTCTTATCATACTCACTCAACATGACGTGGAAAAACTCGAGCAAGTTAGTGAGACATGACCTATGCCGTCTAAACCCATGCTGGAGTCCCCAAGTAGCTTGTAGGAATCCAAATGATCAACAATCCTACCCGCTATTATCCCCTCTAATTATTTACCTACAACTGAAGTGAAATGGTGGTGTTTATAGAGGTTCCAAAGCCTCTCTTCCCACGAATGAGGTAGCAGTAGGGTCCTAATAGTAAGAGTAGGGGGGGGAAAAAAATTAGTATTTAGTCAGAGGAGAGCATCCTTAACCTAAGCTAAAAGGACAGAGTAGGGATGGGAAGGGGTCCTAGTAACCCACGGGGACAGGTTTGTACAACAGACGTCACCCGCCCTCTCGAAAGAGAGAGAACCTAAAGGAATTGGCAGCCAATTTCTCTAGAATCCCACGACTCGGGACCGGAGGGCTGTCACACCCCAAGTATAAAGTTTACAACACCCAGAAGGAACGTACATAACCTTTATAACCCTGCGGAGAGAGAGAGAGAGAGAGAGAGAGAGAGAGAGAGAGAGAGAGAGAGAGAGAGAGTTACAAGGAAAAGTACAACCTCAAAAGGCCTTGCGGTTCATACCGAGAAGATACCAATGGAAACGGGTGCCAGCGAAAAATTCCTACTCTCTCAAATAGTGTGCAAGATTCGGTCTAACCTTTTCTTGAACAGATCCACAAAAGAACTGTTCATAACTTCTGAAGGTAGCCTGTTCCACGTATCACAGATATTATAGGTAAATTAATTCCCACACATACACAAGTGCTAAACCGTTTCAAATCCAACTTCCAACCACTGTTGCGAGTTGGGTTATCGTTTAAACTAAACATGCTTCTAAAATCGACATCGTTGAACCCGCGTAAAAACTTGAAAACCTCGATGAGTTGACTGCGCAGCCTCCGAGTTTCCAGCGAAAACAAATTCAGGGCGCGTAAGCGTCGATTGTAGCGCATATGTCTAACGGAAGGGATTAACTTTGTGGCCCTCGCCTGCACTCGCTTCAGCCTGTCAATATCTTTCCTGAGGGTGGGAGACCAGAACTGCACAGCATTCTCCAGGTGCGGCCGAAACAGGGAATTGTACAGACAAAGCACAATCTCCTTGTTCCGAAATCGAAATTGCCTCCTAATATAACCCAACAACTTCTGGGCTTTCTGTTCCACCTCTACGCACTGTTTGCTAAACTTAAGGTCGCTGCTAATTAGCACACCCAAGTCCTTTTCCAAATCAGTCGCCTCGATATTACTCCCCAACATCGAGTAGTCCGACTTGGGATTGGCGTAGCCAATGTGCATTACCTTGCATTTACCCAAGTTAAATGGCATTTGACATTTTTTACGACCACTCTCCTATCCTACGTAGGTCCGCACGCAGTTGCTCGATCGCTTAGGGCGTCCCATTATTGGCCCCAAGCTTGGTGTCATTAGCGAATTTGGCGATCCTAATGACGATGCCAGCGTCGATATCATTTATGTAAATGATAAACAACAGTGGCCGCAAACCGGAACCCTGAAGAACCCAACTAGTGACCGAGGCCCAATCCGAGCTAGTCCCTTTAATTACAACCCTCTGTCGCCTATTCTTCAGCCAGTTTTCAATCCACCTACCTACTTCCCCACCGATACCCAGCGCGCGCACTTTGGTCATTAGCCGGCAGTGAGGTACCTTATCAAAGGCTTTCTGAAAGTCGAGCTAAAGTATATCAATCGCCCTACTCTTATCATACTCACTCAACATGACGTGGAAAAACTCGAGCAAGTTGGTGAGACACGACCTATGCCGCCTAAACCAATGTTGGCAGTCCCCAAGCAGCTTGTAGGAATCCAAATGGTCAACGATCCTATCCGCTATTATCCCCTCTAATAATTTACCTACAACTGAAGTGAGACTAATGGGACCATAGTTCTCTGGACTTTCGTGATCCCCTTTCTTAAAGATAGGGGTCACATTGGCTTCCCTCCAGTCACCAGGCACCTGGCCCGTCTCCAACGATTTGTTGAAGACTGTAGCCAGGTGGGGAGCCACCTGGTCGCGCATCTCCCGCAACACTCTGGCACCAGGAGGAACTGGTCTGGCCCAGAAGCCTTAAACGCGCTCAGTTTGTCTATTCTATCGGCAACGACTGTCGCGGTACATCGAACACTATCCAGGCCAGCACGTTCGTGCCTGACGCCTGGCTCGGGGATGACACGGGTGTCCTCCCTGGTGAACACTCCCGCAAAGTACTTATTAAGCACATTAGCGATGTCCGCAGAACGCCGCTGGGGTCCTTTAATGGACCTATCATGTTTCTAATGGGCTTTCTACTATTAACATAACTGAAGAACTCCTTAGGATTCCTCTTGCAGAGGCTTGCCACCCGTAGTTCTTCGTTGCGTTTCGCTAGCCTAACCTTCGCCTTCACTGGCGGACATACGCCTGTGTTCTCGTGGGAACGATTGGCCTTCGCCCTCCTATACGCTACTTTCCTATTTCGGATAGCCGAAGCGATGTCACGACTGAACCACTTAGGCTGCGTTGAAGCAGGGGTGACCTGTTTTGAGGGTATGGCACTGCAGCACCATAAACTCGTCCCAGAATGCAGTCCACACTCCCTCAACATCACCGCCGACCTCTAACCCCATCTCACCTACGCTATCCCGGAGGCTAACAAAGTCCGCCCGGCGTAGATCGAGCTTACTGCCTCTCGAGTTACTACGCTTCACCCGAGAGACGCAGACACAGAACCTAATCAAACCGTGATCACTCCCGCCCAACGATTCGTCAACGGTGAGGCCAGTGACGAGGTTGTCTTCGGTCGTGAATACTAAGTCTAGAACGCTTTCGCCTCGTGTAGGCTCATTGACCAACTGAGTGAGGAAGTTCTCATCAGCAAAGTCCACTAGCCTCCTCCCTTCAGCATCAGCATTCCTGTCCTCGCACTTTATGCCGCGACAGTTGAAGTCTCCTTAAACTACACACACCCTATCCCCTAGCAGGCTACGGAGTTCGGTGTACAGGGCTGTATCCTCCTCGAGGAGGAGATGCGGAGGTCTGTACACCAAGATTAACCTATAGTTCGTCCCTCCCACGTTCAGATCGACGCCAAGCAGCTCCCGTACCGATCGGAACTGGCAGTCAACCGGACTCAACATGTCCCTCACATATATTAGTACCCCTCCCCCCTCCTCCCCACGGGTGCGGTCTTTGCGAAACATTCTATACCCGCGAATTTCGAACTCCCCGACGTAGTCCCTACGATCAATATGAATCCAGGACTCGGTGATAGCAACGACATCCTGGTATTCTGATGCTGAGAGCGCTCGTGGCTCGCAAAACGTATTCCTAATCGACCTAGCACTAAAAAGCATTGCACGGAGGTAGCCTTCCCTATTCTGACCGACCCCTAGCACGACCCGTTTCCCGAACAGCCAGGGCTGTCGTGAGTTGAAGAGCCCATCACCAACGAGGGGGCAACTTCCGCAGGAGCCTGAGCCCCCTCTAATGGGGAAGGAGGGTCACTCACCTGTACCTGGACACACCCTTCAGTTGAAGGTACGTCCGCCACCGGCTCAACATCATCTTTCCCCGGGCTCGACCTCACCATTCTGTATAGGTGCCGGTCGAGCAGCGCGCCTAGCACACCTTTACCCTTGTCATTGAGGTGGACACCATCCCTCTGGTAAAGGTCCTACCTACCAAAAATGCGTCGAACGGTCAATAAACCTCTCGCCCAGCGGGACGCACAAGTCTTGCACCCTCTCGTTGATGCCAATGACCTTACTGAGCGCGTGGTCACTGGCATTCATCCGCGGTAAAATACCCATCAACATTCCCCCGTCTGTCTTCAGTTTTAGATCATCCGCGAGAGACATGATCTCGGTGATGATCCCTTCTGTAAAACCTACCCTACCGCCTTTGAGGAACAGGTCGTTGCCACCAGCGTGGACAACGATCGCAGTCCTCCGACTAGCCACGCGCACCTTCTCTACCTCCTTTCTTAAGTGCGCCGTTCCCCGCCCAGGTTAGCACCTTACCTTCCTCCCGTCCCGGTTTGCAGAAGCAAAGTACTTCTCCTGGCCCCCGATCTGCGTGTCCCCAATCAAAACGGTGTCTTCCTCCTTCGAGCACAGCAGACTAAAGCGGTTGGAGGTCCTAACAGGGGCAACCAGGGTCTCAGGCTTTGGCTTCGCAACCTTCTTGCCCGAGACCTTTCGATACCCGTCGCCACCCATAGACGCACTTACACCACCCGACCCACCCCGACCGGCAGCTACATCCTTCGATTTCCTTGGGCCATCAGTAGGCCCCTTCCCACCCTTTTTCTTTATCGACCCCTTCCTACTCTTCTCTATCGGCCCCTTCTTTGTGCCCTTCCTGCCCTCCACCTTGCGCCGCGGTTCCGTGCGTTCCACGTGGGTCGCTGGCGATTCCTGAGAGAGAGAGAGAGAGAGAGAGAGAGAGAGGAGAGAGAGAGAGAGCCGACTATATATAAATCTAGAAAGAGAGTTTGCCTACTTGTATTAGCATCATTTAGTTGTAGCGTGCTTGTTGCAACATTGAAATACCAAATGTTTTTCCTTTCGCTTCCTCATATACCAAATGTCGTACTAATAACGCGAGACAAATGTTTTCTAGTGACACTGAGAAACTCGTCCACAATTAACACTGACACGAAATAATAAAATTGATCCAATACATTAACTTTGATCATAATGATCTATGTATAGATAGCGTATAATGTCTAGTAATGTCCATAAATCTTCTTTGCAAACATTAATTATAGAAATTATCGATCAGTTCAGTCATTAATTTTCTATAAATAAAAGCTTTGTGATTGTATGATTTATTTCAGAACGTTTTGTATAGAAATTTTATGTAATACAGTACAGCATATTTCGGGAAGTACGATATATATATATATATATATATATATATATAAGAAAAGTTTTATATATATACAGTATATATGAAAGAAGTTATATATATATATATACATTTCAACTGCAAACAACACAGTATAATTAACGTAAAGAATGACGCTTGTATAGAAGAACATTCCGCGCAAGATGAGGAGGGAGAACGAACAAATGAAAAAATGAGGTAACCACCCGGAATCGAACCCGGGATCTTCCGATTGCCGGTCAGATATGATAACCACTACACCATGGACCTCACTCGATCAGAAGTCGTAATTCTCCTCGGGGCATTGGTTTCTGCGCGTATGTAGGAGAATTACGACTTCTGATCGAGTGAGGCCCATAGTGTAGTGGTTATCATATCTGACCGGCAATCGGAAGATCCCGGGTTCGATTCCCGGGTGGTTACCTCATTTTTCATTTGTTCGTTCTCCCTCCTCATCTTGCGCGGCATGTTCTTCTATACAAGCGTCGTTCTTTACGTTAATTATACTGTGTGTTGTTTGCGGTTGAAATGTGTATATATGTGCGGCTTGCGGGAGGTGCCCCCTCGTGGCATTGGTTTCTGCGCGTATGTAGGAGAATTACGACTTCTGATCGAGTGAGGCCCATGGTGTAGTGGTTATCATATCTGACCGGCAATCGGAAGATCCCCGGTTCGATTCCCGGGTGGTTACCTCATTTTTTCATTTGTTCGTTCTCCCTCCTCATCTTGCGTGGAATGTTCTTCTATACAAGCGTCGTTCTTTACGTTAATTATATATATATATATATATATATATGCACTAAAATCACAGAATAACACGTGATCTTATTAATAAGCAAACAACCACAGGGAAAGGAAACACGAAGTCCGAGCGCTTTCGTGATATATATATATATATATATATATATATATATATATATATATATATATATATATCACGAAAGCGCTCGGACTTCGTGTTTCCTTTTCCTTTTCCTTTTGGTTGTTTGCTTATATATATATATATATATATATGAAAGAAAAGTTTAATATTATATACACTACCAGTCAAAAGTTTAAGTACACCCTGAAATATTCATAAATTTCAAATTTTGTTTAAAGTTTTTTATTTATTAACTAAGTTATCATGACACAAACTCATAAGTACAAACATGGGAACTTAAATAACAACAAATCGGGACAATTTACCAAAAGCTTCTTCTTCCGCAGCTTATTATCCCATCTTTACATGGGGTCGCTGTTTTTGGTTCGTCTTCTCCACTCTCCTCTGTCGTATACCACGTCCTCCTCCAAGTCCTTCTCTCTGATGTCCGCCACCACACAGTCCCTCCATCTCGTCTTCGGTCTTCCTCCTCTTCTCCGTCCCGGCAACTCCATCTCCAGCACTCTGCGCCCCACATACTACTCCTCTCTTCTCCTGACGTGTCCAACCACCTCAGCCTGGCCTCCTGCACCTTCTTAGATGCTTCCGCCACCTTCACTGTTCCTCTTATATGCTCATTTCTGACCCTATCCCTCCTCGTCACTCCACACATCCATCTCAACATCTTCATTTCAACCACATCGATTTTTCTTTCATTGCTCTTCTTCATTGTCACAGTCTCCATTCCATACAACATTGCCGGCCTCACCACTGTTTTGAATACCTTTCCCTTCAGTTTCACTGGGACCCTCTTATCACAGAGCACCCCTGATACGTCTCTCCAGTTCTTCCACCCCGACTGTATTCTACAGTTTATCTCTCTCTCTGCTCCCCCCTCTGCATCCACTGTTGACCCCAAGTATTTAAAATACTCCACCGTCTTAACACGCTCTCCACTCAATGTCACTTCCCCTCCTCGGTCCTGCTGCACATCACATCACATCTCATATATTCGGTCTTTTTTCGGCTAATTCTCATCCCCCTACTTTCCAACGCCTCTCTCCAATTTTCCAACTGCTGCTCCACCTCCTCTTTCGTCTCCCCACTCAACACAACATCGTCTGCATACATCATGCACCACGGCGCCTCCCCTCTAATCCTGTCCGTCAACACATCGAATACCACATTGAAAAGGAAGGGGCTCAAAGCTGATCCTTGGTGCTGACCAACTTCCACCCCAAAGCTCTCTGACACACCCACGCTACTCCTCACCTTAGTTGTTACTGTACATCCCCTTGATCAGTTTAACATACTTCTCCGGTACCATCTTTTCCCTTAAGCATCTCCAAACTTCCTGCCGTGGTATCCTATCATATGTCTTCTCCAAGTCAATAAAAACCATGTGCAACGCCTTCTGCCCCTCTCTGTACCTCTCTGCCAACTGTTTCAATGCAAAAACTGCATCTGTCGTTCTCCTTCCCGGCATAAATCCAAACTGTTCCACTGACACTTCCGCTTCGTCTCTCAACCTACTCTCCACTATTCGCTCCCATATCTTCATTGTATGTGATATTAGCTTGATCCCTCTATAATTCGTGCAATATTGTACATCTCCCTTCTCTTTGAATATAGGCACTATGATGCTGGTCCGCCACTCATCCGGAATCACCTCCTGGTCAAACAACTTCTGCATTAGATCCCACACCAGATCCACCCCTCATCTCCCAGTGCCTTCCATGCCTCGGCTGGTATCTCGTCTGGGCCAGTCGCTTTGTTATTTTTCATCCTATTCAGAGCACGACTCACTTCCATCCTCCCCACTTGTTCTGTCATAGCTACATTTGGTAATCCATCCTCATAGAAAGATCTTGGGTTTTCTTTATTTAATAATTCCTCAAAATATTCCTTCCATCTATCCTTTATCTCTTCATCTCTTTGCAGCACCGCCCCCTCCCTTCCCTCAATTTGTTTTACCTGTGTAAAGTCTTTTGTCGCTCTATTTCTGCTCTTAGCCAATCTGTATATCTTCTTTTGTCCTTCACGATCCTCTAAATCCTCATACATCTGCCGATATGCCTCCACCTTTGCTCTCGCCACTGCTCTCTTTGCCTGTTTCTTTGCTTCTTTATATACCACCTTACACTCTTCACTCCTCGATTCTTCCCATAACTTCTTAGTTTCTCTCTTACTTCGTAGTGCTCTTTGGATCTCATCACTCCACCACCATCCTTCCTTATCTTCCCACACTTTACCTGATGTTTCCCCCAATATGTCTCTACCTGCCGTTCTCATGACATTCGCATTATGTACCCACCAATCCTGTACATTCTGTTCATCAACATGGATTTCACTCAACACACTCTCTCTAAATTCCCGTTTCTTCCCCTCCTCTCAGTTTGTACCACCTAATTCTCCTCACTGTTGTTCCTCGGGTCTTTCTTCCTCTTTTCAACATCACATCCATGACTACCAACCGGTGTTGTGGCGTCACATGGTCTCCTGGAATAACTTTGCAGTCCCTCACCTCGGCCAATTGCGCCCTCCTATACAGTATTCAATTTACCAAGAGCAAAGTCTAAATTTTAGATTCATCAAAATAGCCTCCTCTAGCAGCAATTACAGCAGAACAAATTCGAGGCATGCGCTCAACAAGAGAAAGAAGATAGTCTGGTGAAAGCTGCTGCCAGCACTCTTGTAAGAGTTCTCAGAGCTTCTGAGCACTGGATGGCTGCTTGGCTTTCACTCGTCGATCCAGTTGATCCCACGGACCCACACTAGCTCGATGGGCTTCAGATCCGGGGACTGTGCTGGCCATTCCATAACTGTGAGCTGACGTTGCCGTTCTTTCTGCTTTAGGTAATTTTGACACAGCTTGGAAGTGTGTTTAGGATCGTTGTCCTGCTGCATTATGAACTGTTGGCTACCTAGTCGCAGTCCAGATGGGATGGCATGGCGCTGTAGAATGTTGTGATAGCCACGTTGGTTCAGTATTCCAGTGACTTTGTGGAGATCTCCAACTTGCTCCCCTGCAAAACATTCCCAGACCATCACACTTTCTCCACCGTGCTTCACTGCTGGCACAACATACTGCTGTGTCATTCTTTCACCGGCTCTGCGCCGCACAAATACTCTGTGTTTGGATCCAAAAACTTCGAACTTTGATTCGTCAGTCCAAAGGACAAATTTTCACTGCTCAACAGTCCATTTTTGGTGTTTTTTAGCCCAGGCTAGCCTTTTCTTTTTGTTCTGGAGTCTCAGCATTGGTTTCTTTGCTGCAGTTCGTCCTTTTAATCCTGCCTTTCTTAGTCTTCTCTGAGCAGTTGATGTTGAAACTGTTGTACTTCTGAAGTTGTTCAGCTGGGCTTTGATTTCAGGTGCTGTGAGGCGTCTATTGCGCAGACTGGTGACTCGGATATACTTGTCCTCTGAGTCTGTTGTGGTTCTTGGTCGCCCTGACCTTTTTCTCTCCTTATTTTGATTTTGACCAGTTTCTTCGCACCGTTTAATGGCACAAGCAACTGCATTCACAGAAACTTTTAATTTTTTTGCAATTTTCCTCAGTGATTGGCCTTCATTTCTTAAAGTTACAATCGACTGTCTTTTTTCTGTTGTTAACTGAGCTTTGGCACCCATTTTTGCTTTTTGAAACACAGAAATATACCTTAAGCTACACAGTTAGCTCCTCTGCAAGGATTTTATATGTAAAGACCTGCAGCACATGTTAATAACTGAACACATGTATTAACATACTCCTGAAGAAACACACTACCCCAATAAAGACTTTTAAACTGTTTTTGGACCTTTGTGCAGAGCTAATGGCATTAATTTTAGGTTGCATGCTAGACGTAAATTAACACATTTTGAAGGCTACTTTGAAGAAGCTTCTGTGTTACAACATACTGCATAGGGCAGATGCACTGAAGCATACAATATGAAAGCCAGGTAAGCAAATTGATCTCTAGTACCTGTTAAGTTTACATTTGAAGTTTATGTTATGAGCTAAGCAGCAAAACATTGGAAATTAGTAGGTGTACTTAAACTTTTGACTGGTAGTGTATATATACACGAAAGAAAAGTTGAAAATTTATATACAAGAATGACGTATTAGGAATATTCAATTGAGAGCTAAAAGCTTCCAACTTTGAACACTGGTTCGCCTGCCAGATGTACTGCAAGTTTTTCGCATCTTCATCTCGGCTATTGCCTGACAAGCGACGAGTCGGAAGATTTCTGTTAGCTGTAAAGTCTTTCTATTATTCATTCTTCAAACTTAGTTCAAATCGCGTCAATATTAGTTAAATCAAATACTTCATTTATTTATTCTATAAATCTATTGAAAGAATCAATATAATCTTTATTTAAAAAGTTAATAAACTAAGTTATAATTCTCATTTCCTCAGTCCAGCTGAGCCTATTTTCCCATTGGTCCCAACTCTTAATATTAGGTATTAGGTCTGGGCTTAATTCCAGCTTTCGATTTTTTCAATTCGCAATAGCGTCGTGGTTGAACACGCGTCAGTTTAGCTACAGTATATTATGCGTTAGGACAAGTTGTAATATTAGAAAATTTATATATTAGTATCATTCGTTTATATTAGAAGTCTTGGCTCTTTTCCGTTTGGGGGCTAGCAGCGAAGTTTAATGAAAATAGATATACTAATGTAGTTTTGGTCACTGATTTCAAAAATAACTCTTTTTTTTGGAGAAATGAAAAACAAACATATTAGAGCACTTTAAATAATTAATGTGTGTTTTTAACGAAAATATCATGACTTAACTTAACCAATCGTCAAGGGCGTACAGTTGACCTAACCGGGCATTCAATTGACCTAACCGGGCATTCAGTTGACCTAACCGGGCATTCAGTTGACCTAACCGGGCATTCAGTTGACCTAACTGGCCATTAATTCTTGATTTTTTTTCTGCTACTTTTACAGATCTGCCGGGATCCTTCAAAAAAACGTATTCTTCGTTAGAGATAATTTAAAGTTGCACTTTTCACTGTTTGACCGACGCTTTTGGCAGCGAAAGAACTGGGTATTTTTAGCAAAGGAACACACTTTCCCACACTTAGAGCACTTTTTCATAAACAGTAGCAGTTTGTGACTCTGGCTAAATTTAACACAATCCTCCGTAACTAGTTTAAGCTAGTTAAAACACACATTAATTAGTTAAAGTGTTCTAACATGTTTGTTTTTCATTTCTCCAAAAAAAAAGAAAGTTGTTTTTGAAATCAGTGACCAAAACTACGTTAGTATACCGATTTTCATTAAAATTCGCTGCTAGCCCCCAAACAGAAAGGACCCGAAGTCTTTACAATGGACATAAGAAATTATTTTTCTAAAACACAAAAAGCAGTTCACTCTGCATCTCAAGTTTGAAACGACACCTATCTACCTCGAGAAACGATTTCAAAAAGTAATTCTAGTGCTTGTGTTGAGAATAAAATTAGGCCTAGTGTTCACCCTGACTTCATTCGTGACTCAACTAATCCCCTGAAGGATGAATATAGAACTATATTTAAGTAAGAAGTAAGTAACTTTTTAGGTATAATTGTTCACAGGGATCTTTTAAACTATTTCCCCCCGAACATACTCTTTTCAACAATCACCACCCGAATGTTGATCTTTTCAACTATATCCCCCCTAAAGTTTAAACTCCGCAAATTAACCAAAATAAGATAGGAAAACAATAACAACAAATTTATTATTTATCGCAAACATATAATAAATAGAGACCCATAATTTACATAGGATAAAATTTGAATGCCCGGTTAGGTCAAGTGTACGCCCTTAGGTTTAGTCGTAATATTTTCGTTAGTTTTAACGAAAATATCACGACTAAACCTAACCAATCGTCAAGGGCGTACAGTTGACCTAACCGGGCATTCAAATTTTATCCTATGTAATAATGGTTCTCTATAAACCGGAAATATGATAGAATATAATAGAATTTTCAAGATATGTATCATTTTCGTTATTAGAATATAAAAATTTATTAGTAGACAAATTTTCAGCTAAATCCCATGTGGTCGTCCATTTGGAAAAGATCCCGTGCACCTGAAACTTTGGTAGACAGCCAAGCCATAGTGTATCCAGGAATTAGTTTTGATTAAGTAGGATTAAGTAGGTCTATATAAATTATAGTGATAAAAAATTATTAACAGATTGAATTTTTCCTTACCTAAATGCGTTTGTATGTCAGGTCGTGCTTTCTTTTCAGCAAAAAACATCGATCACCTTTTTGAATGTGAGGTCATTTGCCAATGATTAGGAGTGGTCTTCCAATTTTAATTTCACACTTTTTATCATAGGACTAGTGTACCCGTGCCGTCAAGAATGACGGCAAAATATATATGAACCACGAAAATGGAGACTGCTGCAGAAATAAGACGACGATTGGCAAGAGAACGACAACGTAGGAGAAGAGCAAGCTTATTAAGTCAGGAATGATACCTTGAACACTGTTAGTATAAAAAAGGATAGGATCATTATAAAATACCGGGTGTTTCAAAAGTCCCTCACTAATTTGATTTTCAATTTTATTTGCAGCTAATCGACCAACGACGTTCATCTTGTGGTAAACTCTTACTCAGTAGTTGAGAATTGTTTTGAGTCTACATTTGAAGTTTTGCTCCGTTTTCTTCTGCTACCATTGCTGACTCTAGAGCAGAGGTGTAAAATCGCTGCATGGCAGGAGGTTTTTCAATCTGTGGTCGAAGTGCAGCGACGATTCCGGGCAGTCTACGGACAACATTATGCACCGGATAGGAACACCATCGTCGCCACCCACCGGAAGTTTATGGAGACCGGATCCGTAAAGGACAAACCACGATCAGGAAGACCTCGAAGTGGGCGGAGTGAGGAGAATATCGAAACTGTCCGTGAGGCGTTTACTCAGAGTCAAGGAAAGTCCATTCGGCGAGCTGCTGCGGAACTGAACATCAGCGCGACATCTATCCAACGGATTTTGCGGCGTGGTCTCAAGCTGTATCCGTACAAGATCCAGGTGGTTCAGAAGCTGGAACCTCAAGACTACGATTGCCGGGTGGAGATGTGTGAGACACTGCTGCATCACTACGAAAGAGACCCATCGATCCTGGAGCACATGTGGTTCAGCGACGAAGCTCTCTTCCACCTTTCTGGTCGCGTCAATCGGCACAACACCCGCATCTGGGGAACTCACAATCCTGCGGAGATCCGTGAACATGAAAGGGACACGCCGAAATTGGTCGTCTGGTGTGCCATCTCCTCAGCTGGGCTGATTGGTCCGTTCTTCTTCCGGGATCAAGATGGAAATTCCGTGAACGTCAACGGAGACAATTACCTTCGTATGCTTCAGGAGTTCTGCATCCCCCAACTGTCAGCTGTAGCTGACATGCAAGAAGTCATTTTCCAGCAAGACAGTGCCCCTGCTCATTACTCGCGTGAGGTTCGCTCATTTCTGAATAAGCAGTTCCCTGATCGGTGGATTGGTCGCCGTGGTCCCATCGAATGGGCTGCTCGCTCGCCTGATCTTACCCCATGCGACTTCTTTTTGTGGGGCTACATTAAGAGCAAAGTGTACGCCACCAAGCCGCGAGTCCTCCCCACACTAGAAGAACGGATCAGGAATGCGTGTGCTTCTGTTACTCCCGAAATGTTGTCCAATGTCGGCCAAGAATGCGTAAAACGGTGGCTCGCTTGTTTCGAAAAAGACGGTGCCCACGTTGAGGTGTACCAGTGATTTTCCAGTAGAATTATGAAGCCAAGTTTGATGCCACCAAAATTCTCATGAATCGTAGACTCAGCAACCAAATT
Organism: Bathynomus jamesi; assembly: GCA_023014485.1. Taxonomy (NCBI): domain Eukaryota; kingdom Metazoa; phylum Arthropoda; class Malacostraca; order Isopoda; family Cirolanidae; genus Bathynomus; species Bathynomus jamesi. Next base: position 361,544 of record JAJOZX010002841.1, read on the forward strand.
GTCATTTGGTTCCACTTGTAATTGCTATTTTAATAAAATTTTAAAAATAATGAGGGACTTTTGAAACACCCTGTATATTTATTATTCCCGTCGCTTCGCTGACGGTTAGACAGGCTAAACTACAAAAAAAGAACCCAGCCGTGAAAATTTTGAGCTTCACATTGTGTCAACATTTCTGAATCTGGTATCTCCCAAAACCTCCTCACCATTCATACAACTTGGGGGCTAACCCACTCCCCCATTACCCCCACCCCTCCCCTTACCACACCCATCCCCCATTACCACACCCATCCCCCATTACCCCCACCACCACCCTTCCCCCCTGCCTCACCCTTCCCCCCACCCCCACCCTTCCCCCATTGCTAAACTACAGAAAAGAACACAGTCATGAAAATCTTGAGCTTCACATTTCCGCCCGTAATACAATAATTCATAGCTTCTAATTATTCCTATCTAATTCCTTCAGAGCGTGACACAATTCTGCAACAAACAGACAGACATATAAACAAACAAACAAAACTTGGCTATTATTATAATGGGGATAATTGCAAGAATCCTTTCGTCAGTAATTCGTCAACAATGTCATTTGATCCTGAATCACACATTATAAAACACAAACACACGAATCAAATATTCAAAAAAACAAAACAAAAAAGACAACCAGCGTCACCAAACGCTCAAAATGGCACGTTTAGGGTAACTGGCGGAGACACGTCTCACTAGAAGCATAGAGCACGGTGATGAGAAACGTTCTGTACATACAGTTGCCTCTTTTCCTCCTCGTAGTAGATCGAGCGCGCTCGACGAGCTGCAGTCTCATTATTACTGCTCGGCAATAACACAACGGCTCTCTGTTACTAATTATTCCTCATGGCTTTTTTATTCACAAACAAGCAAAAGAGCATTGTATTGTTACCGTGTATTATTTCGGCCAAAAGTTCATCGTAGTTTTCAAGGTAGTTTTGTGGCACGTGCTTTCACTAACTTCAAAGCTTTCCATAATTGCTGTAAAGAGCCTATCGAGTCTCAGTGGCACAAAGAAGCTTTAAAAGGTTCAAAGAACTTTTTTAGATATAATGGATAAGAGAAATTAAATTTCTCAACAAATTAATACCGCTCTTCACAATAAAATTGAATCTAACCACAAAAAGTTTTTCCCAATTGTGTTAACAATTGTCTTCTGTGCAAGTCACGACTTGCCTCTCCGAGGAAAAACTTTTGACTGGGGAGTCTTCTTCAGTGATCTTCTTCATGTTCGTGTTGAGTCCGGTGATTCTGTTGCTAAAACATTTTCACCCTGCACCTACAGGCGCTAAGTACACGTTCTGTCAAACTCGGAACGAAATCGTACAGGTCTGTGGTCAAATATTAAAGAAGGAAATAGTAGCAGTTAATGAAGTACATGCATTTTCAGTATTAGCAGATGAAACTGTCGACATTGCAGGTACGGAACAGCTGCTGTCATTAGGTATTTGCTTTGTTAAGACAAAAAGTAACAAGTCCCGCGTTCCTGAAGAATTTTTAAGCTTTTCTTCTCTTGAAGAATTAAATGCAGAAGCAATCGCTGAAAAAAATATTGTTAATTTTAAGCTAGACTGGTCTTGATCTTACGAAACTGGTTGGTCAAGGTTATGACAATGATTGCGCTACAATGACAGGCAAAAAAAAATGGTGGTGTGACTAAACGTACTGGAGATCAGTATCCGAAAACTTTGTTTCATCATTGTGATAATTCTATTTTTAATTTTGTTGTGAATGATTTAAACCAAGTTGCTAACATTCAAAACTCAATAGGAAGAGTTAAGCGGATGATTCATTTTTTCTCGTGAAAGTGTACTTAAGACGTAAGCTTGTACCGAATATACCTTTGTTTTGTGAGAAAAGGTGGTCACCAAAGTATAAAAGTGCGTGTATTTTTTTTCCACGAGTTACGTTGTTATAATGGAAACCTAAGAGACTCTCATTTTATCGAACGAATGTTAAGAGGAGACAACGGGCTTTTCAATTATACTGTGCCGCATCCACATTCGTATTCATTATTTGCGTATTCATTATCAGTATTCAAAATTATTGCCCAATACAGCGCGATGTTAGAGCCCGTAACCAATATTTTGCGGGGAATAACGATAGAATTGCATTCAGTTCACGAGCACACGGAAGAACTTCGCACATTATTTAATGATCACAGGTTGGATGCAACTTCTCAATTCAAATAATTCTTAAACGTTGCGAGTGAAACTGCTTCACAATTAGGAGTAGAAATAACAATTCCACGTCGAGCTTCTCGACAAACTTATAGATCAAACTACCCATTTCAGACCACCGAAGAATATTATCGCCACGCAGTTTTGATTCCCTCTCGGACTCCTTAATTGCCCCTCTGACGCGAAGGTTTCCGAAACAAAATAAACAAAGTTTTGCTCTACCGCAATTACATCCATACATAGAAAAAGACGAGTGCCACTGATTTTGCCAAATTGTCGCACCATATTTACAAAATTTATGAAACAGATAATTTCAAAGAAGAAGCCAAATTATGGTACGAAATGTGGGCAAATAAAACGAGCGATGAAATTAAAATTGCTTCCACTGATTTGTTGCACCATTCTAAGCAATTCTTCCCAGCTGTAGCCAAAGCTGCGTAGATAAAACTAGCCGCGCCAACCACTACGTGTATGGTAGAGCGCGATCGTTCAGTACTGTAAAAGAAGAGTAAACTCCTGGCTTCGTTCCACCACGAGCGAAGACTGCCTGGATGGGCTCCGTTTGATGAGCGTGCATAAAGATAAAATTATGAAACGCAAACATTTATTTAGTGAACAAATAGTAAACCATATTTGCTATGATATCTTCGGAGCGTTTGCAATTTTTATCAACGCGTAATAAATTATTATATACGAAGAAGAATCGTACGATAGGATTGATATTACGAAGGAATACGAAGGACACCAAACAGCAACAACAGACCAGCTGGTCTTTACGAGGCTGTCTAAATAACTGGAGGTGTCTGCAATACAAACTAACCAAAATTATAATACGGATGTTCTTTTGACTAGACCACCAGTTCCCAACCAGTGGGCCATGGCGCACTCGCTTGTCTTTTAGCACTATGTTAATAAGTGTTAATAACAAAAATGTACTTATTAAACCTTACGTAAACGTGATACCAGCTTAGCAACGTGGAAAGTGGGGCATGAGTTATTCAAATCAGCTCTAGTGGACCGTCGCCTAAAAAAAGTTGGGAACCACTAGACTAGACTAACACAGAGCACCGTTGCTTTCAGTGGTGATGAACCGCATACGGAAGCCTCGTCAGTACTTTGATTCTTATTTGCTTGGCAATGCTGCTGCGAGCTGCTCTTACACTGAAATGGCCGTATGGGCGGAATGGTGCTCTATGTGAAAAGATGTTTGACTCTTCATATTTCCACTTAAACTATGAATGCATCAACGAATAATACACACACACATTATAATACAAGGCCCTCCCCCTGGTAAACATCCCGCCGGCGCCCATATATATATATATATATATATATATATATATATATATATATATATATATATATATATATATATATATACACACAAGGTGATCAAAAAGTTGCAGTGCACACTGATTGTAATTTGTTTCAGATTATTATAACTTATTATAATTATTATTATATTATTATTTATTATTATTATTATTATCATTAATTCTGTTATTATTTATTATTATAAGTTGTACGTTATATACAGTAATTACAAAAAATAATAAAACAAAAAACTGCATTACAACTTTTGATCACCCTATATATATATATATATATATATATATATATATAATATATATATATATATATATATATATAATAGTAAAGAAACTGCTGAAAATAGTTGGAAAAATGAAAATGAAAAATGAAGAGAGAAATGATTCATTATTTTGACGATTGGGTCCGTTTATGCGTATACAGACTCTTAGGAGTGTTTCGGAATAAAGTGAATATTGTGGTAATTGAAGGAAATTTTGTAATGGCAAATAACAAACGTTTAACAAGAAGAGAAAAGAGAATGCGAAGTTAATTAATACGGAGCGGGTTCTCCGCGAGACTCGTCAGGGGCTGAGACGCGTCTTCGCGAAGGGATGATTTGGTTTTACATTGTGACGTAATCTAGGTTTTGTCCGCGTTCACTTTCCTTTAGATGCGCCACGGATGTGGGATGAAGTCTCCATTTTCGCGGGAAACGATGAAAGGGGCTCTTAATCGCGTTGAATAGGGTTTGTGTCGGGTTTTCGAGGTACCCCGAGGAAGAACTTGAGCCCCGTTTGTTCCTTCCACCGAGTGCTGATTTTGGAGCGCTATTATAAAATCAAAAGATTAGACTCGAGAGTGGATATGCATTTAGTGGAAGAAGTAAAACCTCCCTTATGAATACCGAGGTAGGCGCGAAGTCCCTCCAATCATTACGCCGAAAACACGCTAGTGTTGAAGTCTAAACTGCAAAACGAAATACCAAAGACGATATAAACCATTTCCCATTCTCGTGTACATTAATTCGATGCGAATTAATTAAAATGAGACGCGTTCGACAAAAAAGCAAATTTCCAAAGTAACCAAAGGTCTGTGTATCATCTTTATCAGTGTTAATCATCGACATACTGACGGTTGTAAGCCTGGGCTTTCTACGAGTCACGCGTCCTTTAAGTCCCGCATGTTTATGCAAATGATATGACGAATTAACATATCTGCGATATGTACAAGACGCGTGCATTGATTGGACCTCAGCTGGCGAGCAAGGCTTTTGTGTTCGTTTCACCGCTTCTCTCGTTGAAGTCTGAAGATATTCAAGTATCAGTCTCTCGTTCTGAACACAGTTTGAAAGTTCAATCACGCGACAACAGGTAAATGGGAAAATATGACTAACCCCAATGGTACTCTGCATCTTTCAGGATCTTCAAACTCTCTCAAGGCACGACAATTTCTGTCACCTAAGTACAAGCCTTGTACATAAAATTATCGCAATGCTCTTCAGGTTTGTTTTTTATTTCTGGCACGGTTCTGATATATATATATATATATATATATATACCTGCAACCTGGCAAAAGTTTCGCGCGAAGATCCTTCATCTAATTTTGTATTTTTGCATGTCAAATTAAGCCAAGATTTGACTTAAATTTATCGCCCAAGTGGCCCCAAGTCCTCCATAGTCCTTTAATATACAGTGTGTATATATATATATATATATACACAAGTTGATTAGAACCAGCATACTTACCGTCACAATACAGCTTATATAACGCCTAACTCGTTTAGAACACAATGCAGACTATAATTATATTCTGTATTCACAAACATTCAGTTGAGATTATCTTCTAAATGAACCTCTCAACTCATTCTCTGCCCTGCATCCACTTCCAAGTCAGATGGAATGATATATAGTTTCATAAATTACAAAGCTATAACAGGAGTAATTTCGGGCCCAGGAACTGGTCTAGTGAATGGTTTTGCTGCTTAAGATACTAATTGAAATATCCTTTGAAAACATGTAATACTCGAGGCTTCATTACGAACACAGTGTTTTGAAAGCATACAGAGAGATGAAAGTGAACAGTTTAAGAACACAGTATATACAGTCGGCTACAAATTAAGAGGCACGGTTAACGTCACAGTGTATCGACGTCTAGGGCAAAGATAAACTAAAGACGCACGGTTAGCGTCACAGTGTATCGACGTCTGGAGTAAGGATAAACTAAAGACGCACGGTTAAGGGCACAGTGTATCGACGTTTACAGTAAGAATAAATTAAAGATGCACGGTTAAGAACACAGTATATCCACAGTTACAGTAAGGATAAACTAAAGACGTACGGTTAAGGACACAGTGCATTAACAGTTGCAATGAGGCGAAGACTAACACGAATTGTAAAGAACACAATGTATCGATCGTTACAGTGATGGGCAGGCGAGACGGTAAATTTGAAGCACAGTTCGAAACACTGGACAATCACGATAGAAGTTGCATCATGCGTGCCACTGTATAATGTTGTTCTTAACAGAGCACTTTTAAAGTAAATTTCACTGGGCGACAAGGGTTATATATATATATATATATACCTCACTAACGATTACTGACTGACTTCTCAGGATGCATAACTATTGCCTTACGATCAACTCTCTTCCACTCTGGTCCACTCGTTATAATCCAAGCACTCTTTGAGACCAGAGTTGCCAACTTCGAGTTCCACCAGTTGCCAACTTCAAGTTCCACACGCTATGAATCATGCACAATTTCTATGGAGAAAAACTGACGTGTCGCCCAGTAATGGGAAATTTTATTCACTATTTAACAAAAAATTTCGGCTGGGCGACATTTATGTCGCCTAGATATAAAGTTAAAAAATGCTCTGGTTCTTAAATACACGACTTAACTCCCATACTATAACAGTCATGGACATACTGTATGTAAGGGAACCTTCTTCACCTAAACATGAAATCCGAACCACGGGTCGCTACATCATCTAAATGAGGAGGACAGTCACTCATCCAAAAGCTGAACAGATTTAACGTCGTTTAATTTCGCCGATCATACGGGAAGCGGTGCAACAACGTGGCTACGACGCAACCTTCATAGTATGCGTTTTCGTGATATGAAACAGTTAATTAAGCAAATTAATCGAATTGATTATATAAACATTATCCCATTTAATACAATTTTGAGTTTATTCAAACTTGTTTTTCGTTCCATACTGCTGCCTAATTAGCAGCCCCCCCCCCCAACACACACACAAAAAAAAAGCAAGTGAAGCACTTTAAAACTTATTTTTTTATTAGTTCCTGCTGAAAATTTCCCAATTTTTAGAAGTAACTAACTTTCATACAAACATATATTTACTTTATTGGGGTTGTTTAACCTCCTTCGCAACATCTAAGGTCATATGACGGAGGGAATCTACGGCTTTACGTGGGATCCGAACCAAGGGTCGCTACATAATCTGGGCGCGAAGGACGGTCTCCCATCCAACTACTACCCAAACCCAATGTCGCTTAACTTCGCTGATCTCCGGAAAGCGATGTTACAACAACGGCCACGACGTGTGTGTATGTGTGTGTGTGTGTATATATATATATATATATATATATATAAGGGGTTCCAAAAAACCTTAGCCCCCCTATCTGCAGCTTACATGTTTACTTATATCGAAATAGTTTTTAGTGATTATAAAAATATATAAAATTCTTTATTTATTGCAGGTATTAAAATTACTCTAGCTGATAAAGTGATAATATAATGGCTTCTCAATTAATTGGTGATTCGGAGAGACAACGTGTGATAGATCGCGTACGAGCAGTAACATTTCGGGAAGTCGTGATGCTGGAGCCACCTTTATAACACGTTCATGGGTTGCCAAAAAGTTGCGAAGAAGTGAGGACTTCGTCAAAAGAAATTGGAATAAAACTTTGGATGAATGTGAAATGGATACAACCAAATCTGGGCGCCCAAATTTGCCACTCTCTCAGGAAACAAAGGACATCATTGAAAGCGGTACGCGTAAGCGGAAAAACAGCTGTGCTAAACTTTCTAGAGAGATCTAAGTGTTGAGAGGAAAGATCGTTAGTGGTGAGATCATTCGACTGTACCGTCATAGGCAAAGTTTAAAGCCTTGGCATGAACTTCCAAAGCCAAGAAAAACTCAACTCAACATCGATGACAGAATGTGGTTTGCCCATTATCTTGAAGATTGGGATGTGGATGATTTCATGCATTTAGCTGTCTCCGATGAATTTTTTGCTTACGTAACACATCGGCCTAACTACCAAAATGATCGAGTGTGGGCCACAACACCAGATGAAATCGATAACAATGAACATTATCGCGAATTATTAAAAAGTCCAGACTGTGTTGGTGTGTTTGTTTTGTTCACTGCAAAGAAGCTCATGTGGGTGTTGAAGCCAAATGGTCAGAGTTGGGATGGACAGTATTTTCGTGATATTATTCTATCCCAGCATGTCATTCCTTTTCTAAGAAACCCAAACAACGTTATGGATGTCGATCAGGTCACACTTCTGCACGATAAGGCCCCCTGCTTTAAGGCATTAGCCACTCAACAGTTGTTGCGGAACCATGAGATCGATTTCTTTGGAAATGAAGAATGGCCAGGAAATCCTCCTGACCTGAACGTCTGTGAACACATTGAATCAGTTATAAAGGACAAGGTTGAATGTCTCTCGTTTCAAGAACCTGCAGCAAATCGATTTTCGAAGGATACAATGACGCAACACATTGAAACTCTTTTAGCAAATTTGCGTAACGATCAAGATCTATTCACGTCACTTTTAGCAAGCTACCCAAAGCGAATTCAGGCTGTCTTGGAAGCCAATGGCGGGAACACCAAGTTTTAATTGTTTCTCATTAAATGCAGGATTAAATTCTCTTTTGTAAGGTATGTTTAGTTTTACTGTACCTCTAATGGTTTAGGCCATGGGCGGGGGGGCTAAGGTTTATTGGAGCCCCGTGTGTGTGTGTGTGTGTATATATATATATATATATATATATATATATATATATAGGGCGTCCCAAAAAAATGTATACACACTTTAACAGCTGATAGCTCAATTGATGTTTCTTTCTTTCCAAGTTAAACCCATTAGAATTAATAATGGCAGTCAGACTAAGCTTTGAACAAAGGAAATTCATTCTAAAATGCTACTGGAAGTGTGAAAACGCAGTTGAAGTGCAAAGACAGTTTAGGAGGGAGTTTCAAACAGATCCACCAACGCGACTTACCATCACTCGAATTAGAGATAAGTTTGAAGCCGATGGAACTGTTCAGAATGTCCACAAGAAGCGTTCCGGAAGACCACGGACATCGACAAGCCCCACAAAGCAAGAAAGAGTACTGGAAACGTATCACCAAAGTCCAAGAAAATCTGTGCGGCAAGCGAGTCGTGAGGTAGGAATTTCAGAATCGTCTGTCCAACGCATTTTGAAGCGCTGTCAATGGAAAAGTTACATTCCAAGATTAGTCCATGCTATTAATGAAGATGATGATGATCCGGACCGAAGAGTGGAGTATTGCGAGTGGTACTTGGCACGATGTGGATGTGGATTGGACGAAGGGGTTTCGTAGAATACCCTCCGCGTTCACCAGACCTCACACCACTAGACTTTTTTTATGGGGATACTTAAAAGACAAAGTCTACGCTATAAAACCTGCAACAGTCGCTGAATTGAGAGCAGCCATTGAACGAGAATGCACACAAATAGCAAACGAAATGTTTCGTGATGTTTGCGATTCCATTGCTTCGCGTTATCAGCAGTGCCTGGACCAGAACGGACGTCAGTTTGAAAACAGGCGTTGACAAAACAATTAAATAATGTCTGTAGATTCTATTACATTTTGAAAATGAAATGTATTTTAATAAACACTGCCTTTATAAGTATTTAAAGTGTGTATACACATTTTTTTGGGACGCCCTGTATGTGTATATATATATATATATATATATATATATATACGTGAAACCTGTCGTAAGAGACCAGCTTCCGGACAGGTCTCAATGATCCCTAAAAGCAGGTGGTCTTTTATCACAATTAGGACTCTATTTTGTATTGACTTTCCCCTTTAATTTTATTATTTAATTCCGTTAAATGATATTAATTTGAATTATTAGGGTTAAACCTATACGTACATAATAACTTCCTTCAATAATAATTGCATATATTTATACAACAAATGTACACACTTAATTGTTTACAAAGTTTACTTAATAATTGCACTTTATACACTAATTGTTTACGCTTAAATTTAATAATTTATTTAATAAGTATACATTAATTGTTTACATACACACATATATATATATATATATATATATATATATAAGACGAGGATGCGCCTCGGTAGTGTAGTGGTTAGCATCGCTGACTACGAATCCATCGGCCCCGGGATCGAGACCCGGTGACGGCAGCCGGCGCGCAACCCAGTTGTTCATCCTTCCATACAATAAAGAAAGTGGTTGGTAGATAAATGGGTACCTGGATGACGTAGTGGTTAAGACGCTGGGCTGCTGCTGCTGCTGCTGGTGGGGTGTGGTTTGGATTCCACGTTAAACTGTAGGTCTAAGGTGGAGTGAAAAGCTTGACCTTCGTCAGAATGAACAATTCGGGAGGAAGCTAACCAAAGGTTACATTGTTATATATCACACGTAAACCCGCAAGGAAAAAGGAAAAGCCATTCCGAGGCTTTTCGTTTATTGAACATCAGTGGTGTGTCGTAATTTCTTCAGTGGGGTAACGCAACAACAATTTTTCTTATATAGCGTTTCTATAAAATTCTACAGCGTTTTTACATTTTATGTTTTACATTCCCAAAAACACGTTCAAAATGAAGGGGTTAGGAAAGAAATATAGTTAGAAAGAGTATCTATTACAAAAATGTTCAGTAGAAACGGCAAAAAATACAAAAAATATAAAGTAAAATAAAACCAGTAGGGTAACGCTAAAAGTAAAATAAAACCAGTGGGGTAACGCCGTTACCTTGCGTTATCCCCGGACTACACCACTGTGGCACTGTTCAACAGTACACCTCGTGAAGGGGATACGTGTTTAATTGTGAAATTCATCCTATATATATGTTACACACAGACCGTGCATTGAACGATGAACTCTTCTGGGAAAATTAAGTCCACTATAGTTCGAATAAGTAATGGTAAATGAGAGATACTATAGTTTTTTTTTTTCATGATGTTAGTCCGACGTGGGCAACGGGTCACTCGCAAAGAGGCCCCAAAATATAGCTTCCCTCACCAGCTATCTGCCAACAGATCCAGCTCTGGGACACGATCTAGGGTTTAGAGCTACACCTAGCCTACTATATTCAGAACCTCAATATATCCAAGAAACTCTTTGCATTCACGTCGGATTGAATACATCAAAGAAAAAGGGGGTAACTATTGTATTTTTAGGCAAAAACCAAAACTTAAACCTTAACTGGCAGAATTGAACGTCCACTTTTTAAAGCACTTAAAATGCCCACGTCGGGCTAACATCATGGAAAAGATAAACTATAGTATCTGTCATTTACCATTACTTATTCGAAATAAATGGAATTAATTTTCCCAAAAGAGTTCCTTGTTCCATACACGGTCTGTGTGTAATATATATATATATATACACAGGGCGTCCCCAAAAAATGTATACACACTTTAACAGCTGATAGCTCAATTGATGTTTCTTTCTTTCTAAGTTAAACCCATTAGAATTAATAATGGCAGTCAGACTAAGCTTTGAACAAAGGAAATTCATTCTAAAATGCTACTGGAAGTGTGAAAACGCAGTTGAAGTGCAAAGACAGTTTAGGAGGGAGTTTCAAACAGATCCACCAACGCGACTTACCATCACTCGAATTAGAGATAAGTTTGAAGCCGATGGAACTGTTCAGAATGTCCACAAGAAGCGTTCCGGAAGACCACGGACATCGACAAGCCCCACAAAGCAAGAAAGAGTACTGGAAACGTATCACCAAAGTCCAAGAAAATCTGTGCGGCAAGCGAGTCGTGAGGTAGGAATTTCAGAATCGTCTGTCCAACGCATTTTGAAGCGCTCTCAATGGAAAAGTTACATTCCAAGATTAGTCCATGCTATTAATGAAGATGATCCGGACCGAAGAGTGGAGTATTGCGAGTGGTACTTGGCACGATGTGGATGTGGATTGGACGAAGGGGTTTCGTAGAATACCCTCCGCGTTCACCAGACCTCACACCACTATACTTTTTTTTATGGGGATACTTAAAAGACAAAGTCTACGCTATAAAACCTGCAACAGTCGCTGAATTGAGAGCAGCCATTGAACGAGAATGCACACAAATACCAAACGAAATGTTTCGTGATGTTTGCGATTCCATTGCTTCGCGTTATCAGCAGTGCCTGGACCAGAACGGACGTCAGTTTGAAAACAGGCGTTGACAAAACAATTAAATAATGTCTGTAGATTCTATTACATTTTGAAAATGAAATGTATTTTAATAAACACTGCCTTTATAATTATTTAAAGTGTGTATACATTTTTTTGGGACGCCCTGTATATATATATATATATATACAGGGTGTACATAAAGTCAGGATCTATTTTTGTGAAATAATTATTTTTTTCTATTTTTCTTTTCAGAAGCCTTTAGAATGAATACAGAAGAGCGTGTGGCAATAGTATTTTGGCGAATCGAGGGAAAGAAATACAATGACATCAGAGAGAAGTTTAGAAGGAGATTTCATAAGCCGGGGCCAATAGACAAGACAATACGAAAATTGGTGAACAAATTTAAACAAACGGGATCTGTAAATGATGAAGCAAGATCAGGACGACCGTGTATGTCAGATCTTACCGTGAATGCAGTTCGCGGAATTATCACTAAGGAGCCACGTACGTCCGTTCGTGCTGCATCACACAGACTCGGCCTCCCGACGTCATCTGTGCACAAAATTCTGAAAGTTAATTTGCAGAAGAAAAGCTATCATTTGCGGGTTTTACATGATTTACATGAGGAAGATTTCCCTCGACGAAGTGCTGTGTGTGCTGATCTCGTAGAACAAATCTGGAGTGATAATTTAATGGACAACATTCTCTTTAGTGATGAAGCCACTTTCCATACGTGTGGAAAAGTAAATCGCCATAACTGTCGAATTTGGGCAGATGAAAGACTGAATGATTTCGTCCAAAATTGGGAAAGATATTCACCCAAAGTTAATGTCTGGATGGGTTTAACAAAATCTAAGGTTTATGGTCCTTTTTTCTTTGCTGAAGCTACAGTTACGGGGCTTATTTATCTGGACATGTTGCAGCAATTCCTTGAACCTCAGCTGATTGGGGATAGGATTGTTAGTACCGTCGTCTATCAACATGATGGTGCTCCTTGTCACTATGCCAAAATTGTTCAGGATTATCTAAATGGACGTTTTCCAAATCGCTGGATCGGACGCGGAAGCAACAAAAGACCTTGGCCAGCGAGATCACCAGATTTAACCCCTTTAGATTTCTTTGCATTGGGCTTTATCAAATCGCACGTCTATCAGACGAAGATTACGAGTCTTGAAAACTTACGTACACGTATACGAACTGCTGCAGATAACATAACCCCGCAAATGCTCCAGAATGTGTTTAGAAATGCTGCGGAACGATTTGAGCTGTGCAGGGATACTGATGGGCGTCACGTCGAATCCTACTTTTAATTATTTAATAAATGTTACCACTTTATCATTTTATGATTGAATTCCATATAATTTCCAAGTGCTTCACATTATTTCGTTATCTCTCCTCCTCGTGTGCAGAAACGTTCCTTAATACTTATGTCGTTTCTATTCATTTATATACTGCGCGGTCATTGCAGTTATTTGCATATATATATATATATATATATATATATATATATATATATATATATATATATATATGTAGTCACGCGTTTATGAAATGTATAATAAGTTTAGGGAAGAATATAAATGTTGATAAAAACGTAATTTTACATTCATGTGATGTTCAAAACGGAGCAAACAAGAATGTTGATTTCATTCGACATAAAAAGTTTCACTTATCATTAATATTATTACTATCATTATTATTATTATTATTATAATCATCATTTATTATTCATCTCCCGCGGAAAAGCTTAAGTGAAAAAAACCAACCCTAATTAACCATAATGAGTTTTAATAAACGATTCGAAAATTCAATCATTATTATTTTTATACGAGTTATATCATCATCGCTGTAGGGTAAAAACCTCAAAAGAGAACACTGAAAAAACCAACAATACAACTCGTAAAAACCCATAAAAATGCCATTAAAAACGGTTGTAATCCAAATTAGCTAATTTTAAGAAAGGGCTTACACAGACGCACTTCTGATTATTATGCCAACCAAATCCAGTAATTTGGTTGGCATAATAATCCCATAATTTGGTCTCACAAAGGATAATTTCATTACCCGGCCTACATATCATATTATATATATATATATATGAGAGAGAGAGAGAGAGAGAGAGAGAGAGAGACAGAGAGATTCAACGTTCTCTCATAAACTGGAGACAAAAGAAGAAAATTCAGCATCGCTAATTAGTCTTGGGTTACCCCTTCCTCAGGAGACGCGAATCCGCACGGCGTTTTCCATTATCCTCTCTCTCTCTCTCTCTCTCCTTTTGCAAAATAATTAACTCGAGGCAAAAATTTGAAGAAAACAACACTTTGAAAATGCATTCACGGATTTTGCTTCTTTTTTTTTTCCCTTTCATTTTTTTTCTTTTGAACCAGAGGCGCATGTTAATCAAATTTATATATAGAAAAAAAAACGGGGAGCTTACAAGACCCCATGCGAGCTCCCCAAAAACAAAATCGCGTATTGAATAAATACCTTACGACTCCATTCCCCACTAACGTACAATAATAACCCCGTGTTATACAACATATATAACGGGGGGGGGACCCCAATGTTAGGCAAAGGATTTAAAAGGGTGTGTATCCGCGTGCCTCCTCTCTCGCCCCGCCCGACATCCCTCCCCGTTCCAAAAATAAGCCGTAATAGATGAGCTGAATTTAGCCTATCAAATTATATCCGGAATGAATTAGCGTAATGCATTTAATTCATTCGGGTTTTAAGGAGGCTACGAAAATATATTTTCAGATTTATACCCAATTTCCTGCCATCTGGGAGGATTGGGTGGGGGAGGGGGGAGAACAAAAAATAGGGAGAGGGAATGGGGGGCTTGGAAATGGCACCAATGAAGACTTTATACACGAAAGAGGAAGATAAAGTATGGGCAGGATCTGGCCCAAATGGGAGGTCGGAAGTAGATTTTAAAATGGGCGAGCCATGCATGCGAGGGTATAGTATATATATATATATATATATATATATATATATATATATATATATATACCTTGCGATGGTTTTGAACGATGGTTCAAGATTTATAAATTATGAATTCACAGTGTATTAAATATATAATGAATCATTATTCATTAATTATTATTCATTATATGTACAGTTGCCCGCATATGTAATGTTCCTCGCCTCACAGGCGACTCCGTACATGTGTCAACGTCGCAGTGCTAGTCAAGGTACCCCAACTGGGGGAAGGTGGGGTGGAGGGGGGACAACCGAGTCCAAATCCGTGTTCATAAAGATAAACAATTAATATGATCGTGAACAGCGTTGAACTCCACGTAGTTTACTAGTCTTATACAAAAATAAGGTTCCATTATGATCACTGCAATCTATATGAACAGCTACTACATTATAACTTTTTATATACAGGGTGTACATAAAGTCAGGATCTATTTTTGTGAAGCACTTGGAAATTATATGGAATTCAATCATAAAATGATAAAGTGGTAACATTTATTAAATAATTAAGAGTAGGATTCGACGTGACGCCCATCAGTATCCCTGCACAGCTCAAATCGTCCCGCAGCATTTCTAAACACATTCTGGAGCATTTGCGGGGTTATGTTATCTGCAGCAGTTCGTATACGTGTACGTAAGTTTTCAAGACTCGTAATCTTCGTCTGATAGACGTGCGATTTGATAAAGCCCCATGCAAAGAAATCTAAAGGGGTTAAATCTGGTGATCTCGCTGGCCAAGGTCTTTTGTTGCTTCCGCGTCCGATCCAGCGATTTGGAAAACGTCCATTTAGATAATCCTGAACAATTTTGGCATAGTGACAAGGAGCACCATCATGTTGATAGACGACGGGGATAGGATTGTTAGTACCGTCGTCTATCAACATGATGGTGCTCCTTGTCACTATGCCAAAATTGTTCAGGATTATCTAAATGGACGTTTTCCAAATCGCTGGATCGGACGCGGAAGCAACAGACCTTGGCCAGAGAGATCACCAGATTTAACCCCTTTAGATTTCTTTGCATGGGGCTTTATCAAATCGCACGTCTATCAGACGAAGATTACGAGTCTTGAAAACTTACGTACACGTATACGAACTGCTGCAGATAACATAACCCCGCAAATGCTCCAGAATGTGTTTAGAAATGCTGCGGAACGATTTGAGCTGTGCAGGGATACTGATCGGCGTCACGTCGAATCCTACTCTTAATTATTTAATAAATGTTACCACTTTATCATTTTATGATTGAATTCCATATAATTTCCAAGTGATTCACAAAAATAGATCCTGACTTTATGTACACCCTGTACTAGTTCGCCTGCAGAAAATTTTCGTGTTTTTCGCGTAGGCTACAGTTTATGCGAAAATATCCAGCAGGCGAAAATTTGACAATTTAAACTAATCTTTGGAAGATAGTAAGAAAATAAAACTTAGATCATTAAAATACTTTATTTGAAAAGTAAATTCAGTATATTGTAATAAAACAGTGTAAAGTAAAAACAGTAAAAACATTTAAAATTATACTGTATTGTTACTGTATAACAAGAATGTCATGAATGCCGCTAATTTCCCAACCCTTCCGAATGGTCTCCCTCATTTTGTGTAGGTTATCCCACGCAGAGACAATCCATTTAGCGTGAATAGGTTTCAGTGTGGAGAGCTTCAAATCTATTTTACCGAGAGATTCATTTACCTTGAGTGCTGCTGAAGCTTTATCCGCATACCAGGAGGTAAAACTTGCCTTGATATACGACCTCAACGTCGACCAATCACGGTCCAGAATAAATGTCGTCATTTTAATCTGTAAGATTAAACTAGCAACTGCTGACCGCGAAATTATAATGCCGCGAACTCGTCCAAGGATATGAAAGAGCGATAATTTGCTTCCGCGAAATTAATCTGGTTTACGGTATATATACTTATAAACTCGTACAATATTATACTAATGTTTGTGAAATGACGTTGATGGGCCAAACCGAGGTGTTGACATGGTTACTGGCATGATCTACGTTCATACCATATTTCTACACGGTATGACGAACACCGACTCTGAAAATGAATCCAGCTCAAGATAAAATTGCGCAGCGAGGCAGGATAATTGGTATGCGGGAAGCGGGCCTCTCTGTAGCTGACATAGCCATGGAACTGGGAATTTCCAAGCCTACTGTTCGATGCTGGATGCGGAGGTGGCAGGAAACTGGGAATCTGCTAGATCGTCCTAAGTGTGGGGCACCGAGAAAGACCACCCCAGAAGAAGACCGGAGAATAATCAACGAAGTGCAGAATGATCCTATCAACAACGCAGTCGCCATCCGGGAGACACTAACATATGGGCGTGTCAGTGGATACCGTAAGGAGACGGTTGCATGAAGCAGGATATCACCACCGTACTCCTGCCAAAAAAGAGAGGATCGAGGAACGACATCGTCAGGCCAGGCTCTCGTTTGCTCGCCAGCATATAAATGATGATCTCGCATACTGGAGCAGTTATCTTCTCTGACGAGAAAACGTTTGTGTCTGCAATTCACGGCCGTCTTCGGTGTTAACGACAGGACAACACGAGATATGCCCGCCAAAATATTTACGAAGTGGCACGGAGTGGGCACGTGACGGCGAATGTGTGGGGATGGATGCACCTGCAAGGACTAGGAAAGCTGACTGAGATCCACGGGAGGTTTACGGCAGATCAATATATAGAGATCATGGAGGAGGGTGATGCTGCCTTCTGTAAGCGCGTATGCCTTGCCCTATCCTGAGCAGATTATCTTTATGCAGGTATGTTGTATTTGTGTGTTAAAGAATATTATACTATTACTATAGTAAGATTTATGTATTACACGCATTTGTATGTCCGGTTTCCACATTTACATGGGACGAATAATGGTCATAAATGTGACAATAAAACCTACACTAATAGACGGAGTTTATTTCCACAACAGTTTCGATGCCCAGTGGGCATCGAAACTGTTGTGGAAGTAAATTTCATCTATTCGTGTGGGTTTTATTGTCACATTTCGACCTCCACGTAAAAAAGTGAAGTTTTGCATTTATAATGGTCATAAAATTGTTCTTTAACTCTTTCAGTACTATGACAACACTTTAGGATTTTATTCTGGATAACTGTAGACTGTATTATTTGTATAACGGCGCACAATTCATTTAGTTGAAACCCCTAATACATAGGGGTTAAAACCTATCTCGAATAGTAGATTACTGATGAAGCGTATGGATGAGATATAATTTTACTTTTAATATTTAAAATCCATTTGCGGGACAACTCTCCCATCCACACCGCCAGGATTGTTAGAAGGTGGTTCGAGGAGCAGCGAAATCTAGAACTACTGGACTGGCCTAGTAAGGGGTATGACCTCAACCTCATTGAGGTGTGGGGGAATGTGGTGAACTTGTGGGAGCCTCGGCAGGAGCGGACCAGCCGCCAGCTGCTGGATCACACTATGGCTGAGTGGGAGATGTTCCAAAGGAACCCATACATCATACATAACCATGTTGCATTTATGCCACACAAATTGCAAGATGTAATAAACAATAATGGGATGGACCTACGACCAAATACTAACTATGAACTGGGTATAGCTGTGCCATTTATGTTAATCTATGGCAAATTATGAGCATTTTGTATGATAAACTATTTAGTAAAACATTCTCAACCACTGCATACTGTAGTTGTTGTAATAAAGAATTGGTGTTTTAGTGTGTGTATATATATATATATATATATTCCTTGTTAAGATCTAATATCATCTCCACATTGATAATGCAACGGGAAATCTGGAAAACATTAATGGGTTTATCTGTCCATCGTGATTAAATCATTATCTCTCTGCATTGATAATACAACTACAATCTGGAAACACTATTAATATAATAGGCATCAGCCACGAACCGGTGGTGATTACCGATGGTGATTACGGTTTCCACTGACCCGCCCATATGTAGTCTCTCCTCGACGGCGACAGCAAGTAACCATGTCAACACCACGGTTTGGTCCATCAACGTCATTTCACAAACATTAGTATAATATTGTATGAATTTATAAATATATAAAAATATGTTTATGCTAGTATAACCGTGGATTATTCTTATGTGATTTTGATAATCAGTTACTGTTATTCAGATCGAAACTTAACAAGTTCTTTGTGTAACAATCGATAAGCCATTTCCTACTAACTCTCTCTGCCCCTCCACCTCGCTCTCTCTTACACTGTCTCAATCTTTTTTACGCTCAATGTCAATATATATATATATGCTGCAAACCCACAAGGAAAACGAAAAACGATTCCAAGGCCTTTCGTGTATTCAGAGCTACACCTCGTCATTCCCTGACGAGGTGTAGCTCTGAATACGCGAAAGGCCTTGGAATCGTTTTTCTTTTTCCTTGTGGGTTTGCAGCATTCATTCATTTCACGTGTTTAATTGTGAAATTCATCCCATATATATATATATATATATATAATCGTGTAGATTCGTAAGTTAGTAAAGGTTTAAAGTTGCACATAGACTCTACAAACAACTTTATTACTATTGTTACATAATGATTTAATATACGCGAGACTGGTGGGTGAGGAAGGGGAATGAGTGTGGAGGATGGTTGTGTAATATCTATTTTTGGTTCAAATTCACCAGTATATAAAAAGTTGTACTGTGGTATCTGTTCATATAGACTTGCAGTACTCATACTGGGACCTTATTACTGTATAAGACTAGTAAACATTGTGTTCATAAAGATAAACGATTAATATGATCGTGAACAGCGTTGAACTCCGACATTACAATTAATTAGGGGCCGTTCAAAAATTACGTAACGCTATTTTTGCTAAAATTTGACACCCCAGATCCCCCAGGAACGGTCTGTAACGCTAGCCCAGGCACTCCCTAAGATGTTATGTAACATTTTCCCCACCCCACACGTTACGGAACGTTACAGGCGAGGGGGGGGGGGGGGGGGGGGTCAGGTTTTAGCAAAAATAGCGTTACGTAATTTTTGAACGGCGCCTTACCTTTATGTCAATGTTATACGTTGTTGGACTCGGTTGTCCCCCTCCACCCCACCTTCCCCCAGTTGAGGTACCTTGACTATCTCTGTGGAGTTGCCACATGTACGGAGTCGCCTGTGAGGCGAGGAACATTACATATGTGGACAACTGTACAATTAATTTACGCAAAATTGTAAAAATATCAACAGTAACGGAAGGAAAATTACAGAACAAAAAAATTACAGTAACGTCAAAATTGCAAAATTGTTCAATAGTAAAATATAAAATCCAAAATGATGTGAAAAAGAAGGAAATAATATCATTCCAAAAGATTTTATCTTTCTCCGCAATAAAATCAACATTTTGGAAATGCAGAATAATAATAATAATAATAAATAATAAATAAATAATAATAATAATAATAATAATAATAAATAAATAATAATAATAATAATAATAATAATAATAATAATAAATAATAATAATAAACACACGAAAAATAAAATTCAAAACGTAAAAATAGAAAACGATGAAAAAGAATTATTTATTGATGGTCAACTTTTATAAATAAATTTTTATTTAACTCAATCGTTTGATTGATTGATGGATTGATATGATTTAAATCAACTGCTTTTCTCACTTAAATCAATATATTTTACTCGTAAATATTATTATCATTATTAATAAAGCTACTTGTTCTTACCTTTGGATGTGCGCGACGAGGAAAGGCAACTTTTGGATCAATCTGAAAAAAAAAGTTATACTTGTCAAAATAAATAAATATATATATATATATATATATATATATAGAAACGACGTAAGTATAGAGGAGCGTTCTGCACACGAGGAAGAGAAATAACGAACAAATGAAAAATGAGGTGAACCGCCCGGGAATCGAACCCAGGATCTTCCGATTGCCGGTCAGATGCGCTATCTGACCGGCAATCGGAAGATCCTGGGTTCGATTCCCAGGCTTTTCACCTCATTTTTCATTTGTTCGTTATTTCTCTTCCTCGTGTGCAGAACGCTCCTCTATACTTACGTCGTTTCTATACATTAATATACTGCGTGGTCATTGCAGTTAAATAAAAAAAAAATATATATATATATATATATATATATATATATATATATATATATATATATATATAGGGTGCCCCATAAGTCGTCTCAGGAAAATTTATTTTAAATTAAATTTTCCTGAGACCGGACTTATGAGACACCCTGTATATATATATATATATATATGGGTGGTTCATATACAGCAATTTCCAAGTGTGAAATTTAGATGCGAAACGTATCAAGAATTTCCCATTTTATCAAATATGTGAATAACATGTTTACCGCGATAGAAAATTTAAAATATAAAACCAGATAATCGATACACACACACGAACACATGCGCACACATGTACACGCACTATATGCGTTAATATATGTATATAAAAGAGAGAGAGAGAGAGAGAGAGAGAGATACAACTTGTATTCTGGTTACGTTAGAATTGTGCCAGTTCCATACGAGATTTAAGTGGGACTTTTTTCTTCAAATATTTGCTCCGAATTCGTGATTTTGAACTCTGCAAAGATGCTTCGAAGAAGCAACGTTCGACAATCCTTTCATTCGACCCTCATACACGCGACCGACATACGTAAAACATGAAGGAAATTGACTGGTGATGATGTTGTTAAGTATACACACATTGTTGGATCGTGTACCATCCGTATAAATAGTGAATACGGAGGAGTGAAAAACTAAATAGACACCTTTGTTTTTTTTTTTGTTTTTTTTACCAAAATATTGTGATTTAGTTTAGTGAAGTCGGTAAACAATAACGAATTAATCGAATTAAAAATATATTTAAAATTGTCCTACTTTTTTCCCCATTTTCTATTTATCCATTTAATAAATGTTATTATTTAATTAAGTATTTTTATAATCAAATCAAAATATTAAGCCGGCCGCACGCAGGATCGTCTCGCGACTGACTTGGGTCGTGACGACTCGAGTCGCGCGTGATTTTACAGTGACACAATCGAAGCCCCGCATACTGCAGCGAATCACTCGCGACTCGAGTAGTCACGACCCGAGTCGTGAGTCGGAAGACGATCCTGTGTGCGGCCGGCCTTAATGTATAAACTCGTATAAAAACAATAATAAATTTTAATATTGATATTATTATTATTATTATTGCTGTTACTATTGTTTTATATTGTCTATACTACTACGCTACATATGCTTGTAATGCATTAACTGTTGCACTATATGTATGTGTGTGTGTGTGTGTGTGTGTGTGTGTGTTACTCTCTGTATACCTTTTGAATGTTTTATATATGTATGCAAAGAACAATAAAATTATAATTATTATTATTATTCAGAAAAAAGTGTCTATTTATTTTTGTCAACTTTCTGTACACATTACCGAAAATTATAGAATATTGTCGATATGTTATAATGTTATGATGTTTCAGACCAACAAAGACCCTAGGATCCACTCATGGCTGGTCTACCTAACTGTGTTCGTAATTGTGTATTGTGCATGTCCTCCGTGGTGGCGGAGAGGACCTACAATTTTACGTGGGTTCCGAACCACAAAGCCTTAATTTTACTACCTTAAACTATACCCAATCTATCAACATATGCGTCTAATCGATTTTTAAACATGTTTATAGACGTGCTACTAATTACTTCTACCGGCAAACTATTCCAGCTATTTACTATTCTATGCGTAAAAAGTTTTTGGCAACTGCTGTCTCGAACCTTCTACTTGTCAACTTACACCCGTTATTTCTAGTCCTATTATATTGAGATATTTCGAAAAAGCTATCTCTATCTACGTTATCGAACCCATTCATAATTTTAAAAACCTGGATTAGATCACCCCTTAGCCTCCTAGTCTCGAGTGTAGTCAATTTTAACTCCTTAAGCCTATCCTCGTACGACTTCGACCTAAGCGACGGAATCATCTTAGTTGCTCGTCTTTGAACTCTTTCGATTTTGTCTATATCTTTTGCATATCGGATTCCAAAATTAGCGGATTCCAAAATTGGATCGGTACTCCAAATGGGGTCTAACTAATGATTTATAAAGAGGAACAATAATATCGCGCGATTTGTACTCAAAATTCCGAGCTATAAAACCTAACACTTTGTTCGCTTTATTGACCGCTGCTGTACTTTGTTTCGCACTTTTAAATCACCAGTGACTATAACTCCTAAATCTTTTTCCTGCTCTACGCTTGCTAACTCCTTCCCTGACATACTATACGCAAAATTACCGTTACGCGAACCTATATGTAAAATTTTGCACTTATCGACGTTAAATCTCATTTGCCATGTGACTGACCAATCAACGATTTTATTCAGATCTTCCTGGATTTTACCTCTATCTTCGTCATTAATCGCCCTACCACCCAACTTCGTGTCATCCGCAAACTTTGAAACTGTACTGACTAGGCCGACATCTAAATCGTTAATATATATAAGAAAAAGCAAGGGGCCCAATACAGAACCCTGAGGAACGCCGCTCGCTACATTAGCCCAACACGACTCCGCTCCATCAACGACCACCCTCTGTTTCCTACCTCGCAACCACTCTTCTATCCAATTTATTACTACACCCCTGATTCCATGAGCCTTAGTTTTTTCAATGAGTCTTTTGTGCGGTACGGTGTCAAACGCTTTTTGAAAATCTAAATACACTACATCAACCGCCCGATGACTATCGTAAACTTCAACCACGCTTTGAAAAAATTCTAAAAGATTAGTTAAGCAAGATTTGTTTCGCCTAAAACCGTGCTGCGTATTTCTAACCAAGTTATGCAATTCTAAGTGTTCGACTATACGATCCCTAATTATTGATTCCAGTAGCTTACCTACAACAGACGTTAAACTGATTGGCCTATAATTTCCCGCCGCACCTTTATCGCCTTTCTTAAAGATAGGTGTTACATTTGCTAACTTGAAATTATCTGGTACGCACCCCTCAGAAATAGACGCATTAAAAATCTTTGTTAGCGGCACAACAATGCTTTCTTTTAATTCTTTTAGTTGTATGGGATATATGGAATCCGGCCCCGGTGATTTACGCATTTTCATTTTATCAATATAGCGCATTACCTCCCTTTCACTAACCACAATATTATCCAAATTATTACCATTATCAAAAGGTATTATGTCTATGACCGTAGGGATATTCGTTACATCTTCTATAGTAAAAACTGACGTAAAAAATTCGTTTAGCAAGGTAGCCATTTGCTTGTTTTCAGAAACTAGCTCTCCGTTAAATTTTTCAACGGCCCCAAGACACTCTTTACTGGATTCCTATTGTTGACGTATTGAAAGACTCGCTTGGGGTTTTCTTTGCCGTAACGAGCTATGGAGATTTCAAATTCGCGCTTGGACTTTTTTATTACACTTTTCGCTTCACGCCTTAGAGATATGTAGTTGTTTCGTAACCACAAATTGTCTTTATCGCAGTTATGTAGCCTATAAGCACTATCTCTAGCCTTTATAATATCTCCTACTCTAGAAGTAAACCACAAGGGCTTGTTGTTTACTTTCGCACGCTTAATCTTGTACGGTACACATTCCTCATTTATAGTCCTAAATACTGTTTCAAACGATTGCCACATTAGTTTTGCGTTGGAGATCCCCATTACGTTTTCCCAATTGACGTGTGACAATTCATTTCGAAATTTACAAAAGTCTGGAAGTTAGGAATTTTAGTCGAGTTAGCTGGTTTCGAGTGACTTACTGAGAACAAACTCCCATATTGTGATCGTTATTGCTTAACGGTTCTATTACTTGAAGATCCGTGATTAGCCTATCATCCGTAGTTATTACTAAATCTAAAATACTGACCAACCTCGTAGGTTTCCCAACCTTTTGAATAAGAAAGCTATCCTCGAGAAAATTAACTAAACGATTACCTTCCGCATCTCCCTGCATTGCATTGTATCGTAATTCACGTTGGCGCAATTAGTCATCTATAGCTAAGGCCTGCTCACTAACTATTATTCCCTTTAGTTCACGATATAATGCTTCGTCCGTATCAGGTGTTTGATTAGGGGGCCTATATAATATATAACCGCAACAACAAGCTTGAAATCGTTCAATTTAAGTTCTGGTGTAGTCGAATCTATCGGTTCTGGAATTCTGTGCTTTACTTCTATAACGTTCGCAATATTATCTTTGATATACAACATAACACCGCCTCCTCGCCTACCTATTCTGTTTTTAACAAAAAGTCTATAACCTCTAATTTGATACTCCCCTACAAAGTCACGTCTCAGTGTTAAGCCATGATTCATTTATCGCAATTAAATCATAGTCTTTACAAGCAATTAAAGAAAAAATTCGTTTATTTTATTTCGTAGGCTAGGAGCATTTAGGGATAGAACCTTCAAATTGTTTGTAATTGCGATACCTTCGCGAGCGCAAGGGAAATTTGAGGAAATTATGCCGGGACCGTTCGAGTTACGGCAGCCTGAAAAGAGGCTTCAACGCAGCTTCAACGTCATTAAGATGAAGTCCATCTCCGAGGAACAAGTCCCTCCTGCCGTAGAAACTGTTCCTAATATTCGCAAAATGCACTCCTTCCTGTTGGCAAAGACTTTAGGTTATTGTTAATATAGGTCGCCTTGCTGTAGAAATCGCTACGTTGGATAATTCGAGGAAGTATACCTGTTAAAACAATCTTATTAGTTTTTTCCTTTAGTCGCTCTAGTAAGTCCCTGTGCTTAGCCAGCAGCTCTTCCGATCTAGAATTTAAAACGTTATTAGTACCGACATGAATAACATACGTTGTGTCCTCAGAGGTTCCGTCTGTAAAATGGTCAACACTATTAGTTATATCCTCCACCCTTGCACCAGGGTAGCAGTAACGGCGCCTACGACGAGGGTTTCTCCCACAGAATTCCTCGAGCTGCCCTCGAACAATGGAATCACCAACGAGTCGTATTTCCGGTTCATCAGCATCTTCGAAACCTAAAACAGAAAACTTATTGTTTGTTATTACTGGTAGACAAGTCTTAGGTTTTCTCAATGGGGCTCCATTACGCACTTGAACGAAGGGTTGGAAACTAGGGGAAGAGAGAGGGCTATTAGTACTATTTATATTATTAGTAGAAACTGAGGCAGGAGGGGTCGTAACTGACGTCTCAAGGGATTCTAATTTTGCCGTCAGGAGCATCACCCTTTCTTCAAGCTTCACTCTGGCCTCCCTCTCACGTTCTAACTCGTTCCTCAGCACTTCCATACTTGAGCACCACCTGCAAACTAACTGATCATTATTATTAGCCAAAGTAAACGCGTAAGCGGCAAATTTCCCTTCACAGCGACTGCAAGTACTTCACGGGGTGCCATGCTATTAATTAATTAAAAAAAAATAAAAAAAGAGCGTTTGGAAATTAATAAATTAAAGCATAAGTCTACCGCGTGCTTATTGTGACGTCACCTGCGCAAGCCCGCAAAAATGTTCTTGAAACGCAGAAACAGGTTCTTGTAACACAAATTTATACTAAATGAATTTATACTTAATTTAGCTACCGACGAAGGATCTGTAAAAGAAAAAGTATTAATAAAACTTATCTGTCCGCTATTCGACCAACTTTTTTCTTTCCTTTTTCCCACGAGGGTGACCACACCCTACATGATGATCCCCGTAGCAAGGCAAAATCTACCTTATTAAACCTCGTTTTCTAATAGATTCGAAAAACAAACAAGGCAAGCCACGTGCACTAGCCTTGGTTTAATCAAATAATATAGTAATGAGTAGTCAATAAATGAAATATAATCGTTAATGAATGATTAGTAACACGAGGTAATTTAGTTAAGAATGCACCAAACACTACTTTTAAAAAGACACTCAACGAAAACCACCTATTCAGTTGGTAACACTGGACACTCGATAAAACACGTCTGTTCACAAGGAAAGACTGATCACTTCTGAGATATCGAGTTAGTCACCTTAATTACATTGTCATAAAATTACTTTTAGTTCGAATTTTGAGTCATATATACTTTAATTCATTTTTTAAAATTTATTATTTAAAGAGAGGAATTGAAAGTTAAAAGTCGAGTCTTTTGTTAATTTTTTTTTTAATTCAGGGAGGAGGGGCCAAAGGCAAATCGACTCGTTAACAAATTTAACTTTTATATGTAAGGTCTAACAAAGACCTTAAACTGCGAGTAGATCAAGGTATAATTATTTTAACTATCAGATGTTAAATAATAATGTTTGGGGCTGTTTAGCTTCCTTCGTAAGGGGCAAAGGTCACGTGACGGAAGAGACCACTGCTCCACTCAGGGAACACCCAGGGATGCGCCTCAATCGTTGAACTACGAGTAAAAATAAAATCCATTTGACAATTCAAGAGTTAAAAAAGTTGCGAAATATCCGCGTCTTTGAGAGACATTTGAAACGAGTGAGTAATAATGAGTGAGTGAGTGAGAGAGAGTGAGTAATAATGGTGCCAAACACTTTAAATAAAAATTATGCGCTTGTAGACATTTGTCAACCATGGATGATGATCTCGAGTGAAGATCGTCAATGATGGACGATGATCCTCGAATCAAGATTAACTTCTAAACTTGTTTATAAAAAATTCGCTTCATCTTTTTACTTTGTTTACTCTCAGTGTTTAGACGAGACAAGTTTTATTTGTCGCAAGATCACATCTTAAAAAGTAAACTTGGCACTAAATACCAACGGACGAGCAGTTCCAACACTATAATAATACATCACTAAATCACTAAAACTACGCGAAAACATTAAGCGTTTACTCTGCTGAAGACGCCATTAGGAATGAATGTTAAAATAAACATTTAAGGTAATGTTTATTTTAAAAAAAGTGGAAAATAAACACCCGATTATAACTATGGTTATGACCACCAAATCAGATATGTTTGGTTACCATTACTCAGAAGCGATGTAACCAAATTTAGTGAAGTCAAAAAGTTGTTTGAGGTTTTTTCAAGTAACGATTGTATAGTTACTTTTTAACTTCACTAAATTTGGTTACATCGCTTCTGAGTAATGGTAACCAAACATATCTGATTTGGTGGTCATAACCATAGTTATAAGCGGGTGTTCATTTTCTACTTTTTTTTTGTTATATACCCTGTAGGCCGTAAAGTTCCGTATAAGATGAAAATTCTGAATCTTTTGGTTCCGAATTAGATGTCAAAATTGAAGAGAAAGGTTTCTCTCAGAATTAGGTTCCAGATTGGTGGCCGCATAGACACTAACCGGAAATTTACTGGCTCTCTTTTTGACCGTTGACCCTATATACCGAAAAGGGAATCTATACAGTCAATGTTGCGAATCCTTTATTACTTAGAACGCTAAACTTACAAAGAGACCAATTAAGTACTTCTTCAACTTAAAAGGTTTTACGAACTTTACCGTTTACAGTTTATAAGGAACGTAACTTTACCGAACTCGCAATCGTAAAAATGGTCATGGACACGATTGTCTGAACGTGCACTTTTGTGGTGCAACCCCCAGTTTTTGTTTTCTGTGAACGTGCTAAATATACTTTGAGGAAAGACTTTTGTCCGAACTTAAGAAGAATCGATGCTTCGTTATAGCGAAGGAATGACGTAATTCTATCAAAGAAGGACGCTCCATACAATGAATATCGAAGGCGTTTCATTATATATTCTTCATAAACTAATCTTCATCCATTTGATGGATCGGAAGTGCTCCGGTTCAAGGTTTTCTCATTTGTGTTTTTGCCACTGATTCATGTTGGGGGCTTCAACCAAATCTAATTCTACTGGATCTAGTAAAGAAAAGAGAGAGAGAGAGAGAGAGAGAGAGAGAGAGAGAGAGAGAGACCATTTTCTGCCTAAGACACTTCGAACCATTATATATATATATATATGCGTGTGTGTTCCATAGATACTGGGAAAATGTACTTAACTGTATACTGTAAACACGAAAGTTCGTAAATCCTTTAATTAAAGGTACCTAAATCTTCTTTTGGTAACTTTAACGAATATGACCCCCACTCAACGTCATTCCCATTTTATTCCGCGCGAAAGAGTGGGAAAGCAGAGAGTGAGAATTTCAAAGGAGCCATTTTCAAATAGGTCTACTCCCAATTCAAGACATTCTCATTCTTATCCACGGCTTTCCCACTTTGGTCCGGGTTAGGTTAACTTAGGTTACGTTACTGTAGGTTCGGTTAATGTTAGGTTAAATTAAGTTAGGCTAGGAAATATTAACCATTCTCGTGTGGCGCCTTTACCGCGAAGGAGAATGGAATGACATTTTATTTCTCAAATGAAGAAACTCTTTTCTCAAATGTGGATTTTTCACTTTGTGCATCGTCATTTGCGGACTGCGGATCGGTATGGGAATGACATTGAGTGGGAATGGGAATGTCATTGAGTGGAATGGGAATGTCATTGAGTGGGACGTAATCGCGTTAACGTTTCAAGTAATGAAGGATTATCTTTTTGGTACAGCTTTTTGCGTGTGTGTATATATATATATATATATATATAGTCAAGGATCAAGGGTCAAAAAGAGAACCAGCGAGTCTCTGGCACGGTTGGAGCAATTACATTTTCTGAGGTCAATTACAATTACAATTATACGTTTTTCTCATCAATTACAAAAATACAATTACAATAAACCCTAGATTGACAATTATAATTACAATGAAGGAGAAATAACGAGTTTCCATATTTACAATTTACGAGAGATTTATTTACATTTTCACATTGGAATAAATGCAGTTTTTGTCGGAGAGTTTTCGGTTCTATTTTATAAAAATTAGCGAAAGAAATGTGTCACTTCCCAACTTACTTCTATTCGTCCAGAAATAGTTTCCCGCTATGCTGAACGCGCGTCGTTCAGAAACAGTAAAAGCTCGGACGATATTGTTACCGTTTAACAATTACATTTACAAATTACAATTACTCGTCTCGAAAATTTGATAATTACAATTACAGAAAATGGATAATTAATTACAACTACAATTACTCCAACCCTGGTCCCTCGTTAGTGTCTATGCGGTCACCAATTTGGAAGCTAATTCTGAGAGAAATCTTTCTTTTACCTATTCTGACATCTAATTCAGAACCAAAAGGGTCACAATTTTCATCTTATATTTTACTATTTACAGTTTCCAATATGTGTCACGTGTAGGCTATATGTTCCTTTTTTAAAAATTCAAATATATAAATTCTAATGCTATTATATATATAATATATATATATATATATATATATATATATATATACTCGTATATATGAGAATTGTATGCGGAGGTGCCCATTGTATTATATTTCGAAATTTGCTCGCTGAAGTTGGAAAGTTTCTTTTAGCGAGTAAAAAGTTTTCACATTCCACATTGATATACGTGAAACAGTTTTAAATTAGGTGATCCAAGTAGTAATAATAGTAATAATAATAATAATAATAATAATAATAATAATAATAATAATAATATTATTATTATTATCGTTGTTGTTTTGCTTACCTTTTTGCCGTCCAGTTCGTGGGAAGGTAAGGCCAAGACTTTGTCGACACTGGTTGGATCGTTAAATGTTACGAAGCCGAAACCTCTGCAATGAGAAAGTCATTGATTAGTGGTGACCAGTTTTTACCTTATCGGGGAAAGGGGTTAGGAGGGTTTCTTTTTAGTTGGGTGAAGCGGTATTACGCTTCAAACCATAAACCAAATGACTGATTAAAAAAAAAAATCTTTGAAATAGTCTCCATACAAAAAAAAAAAATCTTGTATTTTCATTTCAAATAAAATTTCTTATTTACGCTCGTCTTTGTAAAGAAACGTTGTGTTAGGTTAGGTTACATTAGATCAGAGTGTTTAATTTTTGTCGTATTTGTTTAATTGGGAGGTCCAAAAATTTCGTTAAAAAAAAATTGTTAATTGATTTTTCAAGAATTCGGTTGGTCGGTCCAAAAAAAAATTTTTTTTTTTTGAAAGATGCCAGTACCACATCTGGATTTAAGTTTTTAAGCTGAAGCAATATTACATTCTTCTTACCCCGTCAAACTCTTTTCTCCGTTAGGCTCCTCCGACCACAATCTTATATCTGCTTCTTGTCCTATCAATCCAATTCGGCCTCAGGATCCTCCCAAGAAGAGGCGCCTTTGGCACTTTAGCGCCGCTGATTGGGAGGCCCTTAGGTAGTACTTCTCTAATTTCCCATGGAATGATTACTGCTTCCATGGCTGGAACCCTTCCGAGTGTGCTGAGCGCATCACGGAGGTGATTCTCTCGGGCATGGAGGCGTACATTCCATATTTTATTCCTACTAGCAGTGATGTAGTGCTGTGGGAACGCGTGGGAACGGCGTTCCCTTACTTTTTTTGGTAGACGGAACGGCGTTCCCTCACTATTTCAAATAAATCCGAACTTACAAATCTCTAACGTCATGAAATTTTAATTCCCACCCCTAGAAGAAATATGAGAAAGAATCATTAACTGCTTCATTTCTTTTAGCTTCGACTGAGGCAATGCTAGCCTATAAAGATCTGGTGAAACAGTCACCACGGCGTACCAGTTGTTAACTTTTTTTTAGTTAATCATTCCAGTTGTTAGCTATTTTTATTGATCGTACTGGATGTCGTATATCTAATGACACTGGAAATACTGCATCTTCAACCTTGGAATATATCCTAATATCCAGTGCATATGACCTCAAAATATCCCTGAAATTGGTCAGATTTCAAAAGATTTCCCGGGGGGCTTACAGTGCCCCCGGACCCCCAGCTGTATGGCTCGCAGCGCTCGCCATTGTCCCCCCCGCATCTGAGTAACACTTTCAAAATGCGTTCCCTCACTTCTTTATTTAGCACTACACCACTGCCTACTAGTAATGCAAAAACCCTTGGTTTAACCTTACTTGCTCTAATGCTATCCGCAACAGAGAGGAGGCTTTTAGAAGGTACCGTCGCCATCCAACACCTGACTCTCACTTAGCTTATATTTCTGCCCAGAATCGTGGAAAATCTGTTCATCGACTCTCCAAAAATTCCTCCATCCGACAAAAATGTGAAAACCTATCTAATTCTAATTCTTCTCGCTCTTTCTGGTATCTAGCTAAGAACCTCTCCAATAACTTTACTTCTTCTTTGCCTCCCCTTTTCCATTCCGATCGCGACGGCTCAGTTGCCGTCTTTTCTCCTCACAAAGCTCAACTCTTCGCTCTAACTTTCGTCTGCAACTCAACCATGGACGATTCCGGTGCTGTTCCTTCATCTCCTCCCTCTGACTTTATGATGTCTGAAATTAGAATCTCTTCCAAACATGTTCTTTCTGCCCTATCTGGGTTCAACTCTAGGAAGGCGTACGGTCCTGATGGTGTTCCTCCTGTTGTTCTCAAGAACTGTGCTTCTGAGCTGACACCCTGCCGAAGCAAACTAGTTCGTCTTTGTCTCTCAGTTGGTACTTTTCTTCCTGCTGGAAGTTCGCTTTCATTCAGCATGTCCCAAAGAAGGGTGACCGCTCTCAACCCTCCAACTATCGTCCAATTGCTCCGATTTCTTGCCTTTCTAAAGTTCTTGAATCTATCCTTAATAGAGAGATTCTTAAAAACCTTTCTTCTCGAAATCTTCTTTCAGATCGTCAGTATAGTTTCCGGAAGGGACGTTCTACTGGCGATATCCTTGCACATCTCTGACTCTTGGTCATTCTCCTTTCGGGATTTCGGTGAAACATTTTCTATTGCGCTAGACATAGCAAAAGCTTTGGATAGAGTTTGGCACAAATCTTTAATCTCCAAACTGCTCTTTCGGTTTCTATCCTTCTATCTGTGCCTTCATTTCTCATTTCCCTTCTGGCCGATCTATAGCTGCGTTTGTAGATGGCCACTGTTCTTCTCCTAAAGCTATTAACACTGGTGTTCCTCAGGGTTCTGTCCTGTCACCCGCTCTTTTCCTTTAATTTAGTAATGATCTTTTAAGTCGCACTTCCTCTCCTATCCACTCCTATGCCGATAATTCCACTCTTTACTTCTCCACCCGCTTCGCAAAGCATCCTTCTCAACAGTCACTTACGAGTCGCATAGAATGGCGCGGTACACCTGACCTCTGCTCTTTCTGCTATATCTGATTGGGGCAGAGAAAACTTTGTGGCTTTCAATGCCTCATAAATTCAGTTCCTTCTAGTGATGGGACATA
The DNA here is from genome assembly GCA_023014485.1 of Bathynomus jamesi. NCBI lineage: Eukaryota > Metazoa > Arthropoda > Malacostraca > Isopoda > Cirolanidae > Bathynomus > Bathynomus jamesi. The sequence goes on from JAJOZX010002841.1 coordinate 394,571, forward strand.
CCAAAATTTTTAACGATTCCGATTCCGATACGATTCTCGATTCCGATTCCGATTCTCAATATTTTTAAATATAATTCTATACTTGTTTTTCTGGAAATTGTCATATTTTACTCTGGTAAGATTAACTATTTACATTATGAGTATGGTAATATAAATTATAAATTATAATAGATTGGTTTAAAAATAAAAATCAACTGTAAGTTGTAACAATTCATTTTAATCTTCTTGATTACACATCATGGATATACATGTTTTAATGTATAGCTACAATACAATAAAAATAAAATTTGTTATCCTCTTTCATTTAAATTTTAAAGTTTACATTGCAAAACTGGTTCAATTAAAAGTTAAAGAATCGTTTTAAGAATCGGAAATCATGGTTCGATTCCGATTCCGATTCCTGAAAAATGCTCGATTCTTCCGATTCTCGATTCCGATTAATCGTCCCATCACTAGTTCCTTCATCTGTCTACTCGTCACAATCTTCCACACGACTGTCTCCTTACCTTCAACAATACACAGCTGAATCCTTCCTCTTCCCTTAACATTCTTGGTGTTTCCTTTTCTCGTGATCTTTCCTGGAAAGATCACATATACTCTCTTTCCAAAACAGCTTCTAAGAGGTTAGGTGTGTCGTACCGCCTCCGCAGATTCTTCACCCCTACTCAGTTGCTGTCTCTGTACAGCGGTCTTGCCCGCCCCTGTATTGAGTACGCTTCTCACGTGTAGGTGGCTCAACCTACACAGCTCTATTTAACCAGGTGAAATCAAAAGCTTTTCGTCTCATCAATTCCCCGCCTCCTACTGACTGTCTTCAATCCCCCTCTCTCTCTTCGCCGCATTGTTGCCTCACGCCTTCTTTATTATCGCTATTATAACGGACACCGCTCTTCTGAACTCTCTAACCGCGTGCCTCCTCCTTTAAGGAGAGTACGCAGCACCAAACTTTCCACGTATTCTCATTCCTTTTCTGTCCAACTCTCTCTAACGCAAAAGTTAGTCGGTATTTTCAATCTTTCATCTACTAAACCGGTCAACTCCGGAACAGTCTTCCTCAATCCATTTTCCCCCCTGGCTATGACTTCCAATCTTTCAAACGCGGAGTGTCCAAGCATCTCGAAAATCCAGGACTTTGATTTTGGCTTTCTTCTTTTTCTATGGGGAGGGGCCTTTTTTTGCGGATATTCACCCCCCTTGGCCTCTCCTTCCTGCATAAAAAAAATACACACCCGACAAAGAATAACAAACATTAAAATAATTCTTTATTTCATTTAAACGAAGAATTTGCTCGTATTTTAAACGAACAAAAAGTACCATGTTCAAAATTATGAGGTCCATTTCAGTTAAAATTAAACAAAATGAATGATATTCATTCAAAAATAAATTTAGTTTAGATAAATGCATATGCACCTCTGTAAGTGTAGTGGTTAGCGTCGCTGACTACGAATCCATCGGCCTCGGGATCGAGACCGGGTGACGGCAGGCGGCGGCGCGCGGCAAAACCCAGCTGTTCATCCTTCCAAACAATAAGAAAAATTGGTTGGTAGATAAATGGGTAGCCTAGTGGTTGAGACGCTGAGCTACTGGTGGAGTGAAAACCTTGACCTTCGTCAGAATGAACAATTCAGGCGGAAGTATAACCAAAGTTATAAATAAAGTTATAAAAGTATATTTATTTTGAAAATTATTAATTCCGAGTAAACAATTTGTTACGTGTTGAATCTAAACAAAATTTATTTTGAAGTGACGTCATGTATTTTGTTTAATTTTAACAAAAATGGGTCTTACAATTCTGGACATAGATCTTACTTTACTTTAAATACATTTTTTATTTTAATAGATTTTTGAGGGGTATGTTTGTAGTATACATAAATTGCGTACGACGCGAAAGAAAAATATGGTATCATAAATTCATACAAACGTTTTGGCGTCGTATTTGTAGCACGGAGAATCATTGGCACCCGTACCCCAAATGTTAGTGAAGTATAGTCTCAATGAGGACGTAAAAGAAATATTTCATCTTATAATGTCTAGTTATATTTAGTTGCTTATGGAACAAATACCCAAAGTACTAGATGTTCTTGCGCATAACTCATTAGGAGCAAGATGCGTCACAAGCCATGTTTTTCTTTGTAAAGTTGCACAAACGTACTTGTTTGAGTTCTTGCATACGAATTACATTCATGCAGCATTAAGTTTTCTCTACACAAGCCGAAGCGCAACTAAAAGCATTTACAATCTCAATAATAAGACAAGCATTCTCTGCATACAAATCTGTATTAACTGTTATATATATATATATATATATATATATATATATATATACAGTCCGTAAAAAGTGTGTGAAAAAAATTCTATTGGACAAAGTCATTTCCGCGTGAATGCGTCCGAACACGCGAAACCGTTTGAATCGCGAGCGAAACGCGTTCTGGGACGTAATTCGAGAGCTGGAACAAGTTTACGCGTTCGATTCCTCGCCTGGCATATAGATAGGCCGTTTAGGAAGTCTTTAGGCAATCAGCGACACTAGAAGGGAGTAAAGAAGTGAAAATTACGATGTGGATGGTCTTATCACACGCCAAAGAAATAGGGAAGAGAGACTATGCTATATTTTATTGATATTATATAGGGGATTTCAACATGCACACACTATTCCATACGCATATATATATTATATATATATATATATATATATATATATATATATATATATATGTGGGTACCCTCACATTTGTAAATATACTGTATACAGAAGTCCGATCTATATAAGAAAAACGATACGGCATGCGGATATATAATTATGACTGAAAAAAAAAGTCGTGTGTTTAGATTTATATATATATATATATATATATATGAGTAGTGGTTATCATCGCTAACTACGAATTCACTGGGTGGCACTCAGCTCACCCAGCTCTTGATTCGTTCATACAATAAAAAAAGGTTGGTAGGTAAATGGGTACACTGGTTAGCCTTTTGTTAAGACACTGGGTTGATGATCGAGAGGTCGTGAGATCGAGTCCGGGCGAGGACTTTGCAATTTCTGATTCCACGTCAAGGTACTCTAGGTCTAAGGTGCACGCAACAAGCTTGAAATTCGTTACAATGAACAATTCGGGCGGCAGCAAAACGAAGGTTACTAAAGTATATATATATATATATAAAGTTAAAAGCGTAGATTCAGAATTTTTACAAAAATTTTCCCTCGATTCACTCCAGTAATTTTGCAACGATTTTTTTTATTTCCAATTTTTATTTTCTGAGCAATTTTGACTCGGTTATTTCTTGAAGGCATATATATATATATATATATATATATATATATATATATATATATATATATATGAGAGGAGGGGTGACAAGCTTGACCTTCGTGAAATGAGGAATCATTGCACGGAACATTACATTTGAAAGGTTGAAAGGTATATATATATATATATATATATAATATATATATATATACACTATATGATCAAAAGTATTCGGACACCGCATGGTTTTGGGAAAAATGGTTTTATTATGGCATTTAGTAACCAGTAGGTCCACCCTTTGCTTTTATTACAGCGTCAACACGTCGAGGCATACTTTCCACCAGTTTTCGGTAAGTCTGTGCAGGAATGGCTCGCCATTCCTCTTGCAGAGCTGATGCAAGAGATGCAAGTGAAGCCGGGCGTGGTGTGCGGTTTCGTATCCGTCGCTCCAGTTCGTCCCACATGTGCTCGATTGGGTTGAGATCGGGGCTCTGAGCAGGCTAGTCTAACAAATCCACCTTATTTTCACGAAACCAGTCCTGCACACGCCTTGCAGTATGGCAGGGAGCTCGATCCTGTTGAAACAAACAATGGCTATCTCCGTAGTATTGCCACAGTGTAGGGAGGGCCGAATTGTCCAGAACGTCGAGATAAACGTCAGCGTTCATGGTAGTGGGTATAACAACCAACGGGCCGAGCCCTAGCCAGGAAAAACAACCCCATACCATGATGGACCCTTCACCGAACTTCACCGTTGGACGTACACAGTCAGGAAGAAGCCGTTCTCCGGGCTGTCGCCACACCCAAACACGCCCATCAGACTGGAAGAGTGAATACCGCGACTCGTCGCTCCAAAGAACAGTTTTCCAGTCCTCCACGGTCCAGGAACGACGGGAGACACACCAGGCAAAACGACGCGTGGCATTAACTTTTGTAATCAGTGGCTTGTGTACAGCTGCTCTACCATAATAACCGAGTCTGTGCATTTCTCTACGGATAGTTACAGTACTAACGGAGGTACCGGATGCTCTTCCTGCCTCCTCATCGATGGAAGCGGCAGAGGACGTGCGGGACTTCTTGACATGTCGTACCAGACTTCTTCTATCACGTTCCGTCAGTTTGCGTGGTCGTCCGGAACGTTTTTTCGCGTTAGTTGCACCGTCGTGCTTCCATCTCATGATAACATCCGCTACAGTCGACTTTGGTATATCCTGTTTGGCTGCAATGTTTCGTATAGAAACGTTACTTAAATAACATCCGATGACGAGTCCACGTTGGAACTCGGAGAGTTCACGTCCGCGCGGCATGGCTTCACAACAGTTACTGATAACTTAACAGAACACCTCATGACCTCAGCATTATAGTTTCGCCACGCTTTTTCCCAGCATACCTTTCGGCGAAGGTGATATTTGCAGAAATGCGGATTTTCCGGGGTGTCCGAATACTTTTGATCATATAGTGTATATATATATATATATATATATATATATATATAAGGCGTCCCAAAAAAATGTATACACACTTTAACAGCTGATAGCTCAATTGATGTTTCTTTCTTTCCAAGTTAAACCCATTAGAATTAATAATGGCAGTCAGACTAAGCTTTGAACAAAGGAAATTCATCTAAAATGCTACTGGAAGTGTGAAAACGCAGTTGAAGTGCAAAGACAGTTTAGGAGGGAGTTTCAAACAGATCCACCAACGCGACTTACCATCACTCGAATTAGAGATAAGTTTGAAGCCGATGGAACTGTTCAGAATGTCCACAAGAAGCGTTCCGGAAGACCACGGACATCGACAAGCCCCACAAAGCAAGAAAGAGTACTGGAAACGTATCACCAAAGTCCAAGAAAATCTGTGCGGCAAGCGAGTCGTGAGGTAGGAATTTCAGAATCGTCTGTCCAACGCATTTTGAAGCGCTGTCAATGGAAAAGTTACATTCCAAGATTAGTCCATGCTATTAATGAAGATGATCCGGACCGAAGAGTGGAGTATTGCGAGTGGTACTTGGCACGATGTGGATGTGGATGTGGATTGGACGAAGGGTTTCGTAGAATACCCTCCGCGTTCACCAGACCTCACACCACTAGACTTTTTTTTATGGGGATACTTAAAAGACAAAGTCTACGCTATAAAACCTGCAACAGTCGCTGAATTGAGAGCAGCCATTGAACGAGAATGCACACAAATACCAAACGAAATGTTTCGTGATGTTTGCGATTCCATTGCTTCGCGTTATCAGCAGTGCCTGGACCAGAACGGACGTCAGTTTGAAAACAGGCGTTGACAAAACAATTAAATAATGTCTGTAGATTCTATTACATTTTGAAAATGAAATGTATTTTAATAAACACTGCCTTTATAAGTATTTAAAGTGTGTATACATTTTTTTGGGACGCCCTGTATATAAATATATATATATATATATATATAATTTAGGGTGATTAAAAAAATTCAAAGTTTTTTTTTAATTGTTCAACCTGTATTTTTGTTCCGTATGACAAAAAAGTAGTGTATGCCAAATTTGGTGAATTTTAAATAAAATTTACTATGTGCTACCAGGCGTCAAAGTTTCGCTTTTTTTCAATTTGTTTGTTTTTACAACTTATGATTTTATGTTTAATTGTTTATATTTCAGAATTTTTAATTAATGGTTTATATACTAGCTCGCTTTTAATTGTTGTTTGGAACTGTAATTTTGATACCAATTAATCGATTATGGAAGCTAGGCCTAACTCACCATCACCTAGTTGCTCAGTTGGGAGAAGTTCTACGAGAAAAGAAACTGAAGTATGGCTAATTGGGCAGCCCTCTGCAGTACTAAAAACATCCGTTATTACCATCAGAGAAGGAAATGATGGCCCTCTTCATGCACTACAGAAATATTAAAAAGCGAGGCATTAGAGAATCATGCTGCTCTACTGCGGATGATGTGCTAGCAGTTTGGAAAAAAGCGGGAATACCAGCAAAACAAAGAATACATGTAGTAGATAAAATTCAAGGAATACTGAAGGAATGGCAGCTGCTTAAGAAAAACAAAGCAAACAAATTGAAAAGATCACAAAATTTAAATAATAAAGAAGAAAAATGGAAAGATAAACTGGAAAATTTATTTGACATTGCTCATGAGAATGCTATGCAGCTTATAAAAATAGAAGCTAAGAAATTCTTGAAAATGCAACGTGAGAAAGGACGTCATGGAAAAATGGGTACCATTGATAAGGCTGTTGCTAAAAAAGAGCAAAGAGCAGCAGAAAAGCAACAACGTTATGAAAAGAGGAAAGCAGAAGAAGAGATCAAAAGAAAGAAGAATGAAGAGGCTGTCATACTCACCAATACATCATCAGAATCAGAAGAGAGTAAAAGTGATGAATCTGGTTTCTGTGTTGCACAACCACTTCAACATGGAAAAGTAAGGTTGGCAAACGTAGAAAATTGTTTGATGATAAATTATTAGGAAGTCTTGATGTTGCAAAATTGAGTGACAGAAATGCGTCTCTAGTTTTAATGCCAACAATTCAAAGTCTAGGAAAAAATCCAGAAGAGTACGATGTTAGCTACTCTTCTATTCGTAGAGAGAGGATAAAATATAGAAAGAAAATTGCAGAGAACCTGAAAGAAGAATTCAAGCCAGAGGTGCCCCTAACAATTCACTGGGATGGAAAATTAATTGAAGATATTACAGGAATGCATATTGTTGACCGTCTGCCCGTATTGGTTTCAGGAGAAGGCGTTGATCAACTTCTTGGTGTGCCTAAACTGGATTCAGGTACTGGTCTCCTGACAGCAAATGCTGTGTATGAGACATCGCTTGAATGGAGCATCTGCGAACAAATAAAATGCCTGTGTTTCGATACAACGGCAGCCAATACTAGTCCTAGAAATGGTGCAGCTATTCATCTAGAACAAAAATTCGACGATTTATTGTGGCTGGCATGTCGACACCACATATTTGAAATTATACTGAAAGCTGTTGTTTCAAAGTCTTTATCACCATCTTCTGGCCCAGATATAGTCCTTTCTAAGAAGTTCAGAGAAAAATGGTCAAGCCTTAATAAGGAGAACTACGAAACAGCATTATCAGATCCAGATATCTATGAAAATATTCATGACATCAAAGATGACATAATTACATTTGCAGCAAATCAACTAGATACATTCCAACCAAGAGACGATTACCTAGAACTATTGCAGTTAACAATTATTTTTTTGGGAGGTGAACCAAAAGGTGGAATCAAATTTAAACATCCAGCGGGACTTTATCGGGCTAGGTGGATGGCCAAAATTATATATTCATTAAAAATTTTTATGTTCAAATCTCAGTTCAAAATTTCAGTAAAAGACAAAAAAGGACTGAAAGACATATGTCTATTTGCTACTCGGTTATATGACGCGTTCGGTGGAGAAGGGGCGAACGCAACATTTTCGAATTATGCCACAAAATGCAGTTAAAGTTTATAAACTTTAAACCTTCGTATTTTTCCGGTTTATTGAAATGTTGTATGAATTTGAACACATATTTGAGTAAAATATTGTTGTGTAATATGTCGATATAATAAAACGCCAAGAAATTTTACAATATTATTTATTGATAGCTTCTGATGTTAACTGGTGTAAAAATTTAGGGTTGCCAGACGTCCTTTATTTCGATCTGCTTGTCCTTGTCCTTTATTGTCCTATAACATTTAAAATTTTTTTGGGGAGCATCTCTCTCTCTCTCTCTCTCTCTCTCTCTCTCTCTCTCTCTATATATATATATATATATATATATATAATATATATATATATATATATATAAATTTGAGAATCTGGGAGTGGCAGCTTGAAAACGTTTTGAGTGTCCTTTAATCCGGTCATCAAAATCTGGCAACCCTAGGTGTAATCCATTATTTGGTCCTCTTCGTCGAATGTTGTATTACCTGCTTCAACTGTTTTGGTTTCTTCCAGTTCCTTTAACAATCTTGTATAATAGTTCACTGCAGTTGCAGGCATTAGGTCTGATAATTCTTGAGATCTTTTATTTTTTCCTTAGTTATTGGCAGCAATTGGGAATACTTTGGTTGCAGTGTCTGCTGGACTAGATTGAATAAACTGACACTGTAGGATTTTTCCCTTTCTACAGTCTGACGGGATGGCTATTATCTGGGGTTGTGCGGTATGCAGTAGATATTACGTAGCCTTCTTTGTGTTGAAAGTCAAATATTAACTTTCTTGCATCTGTAAATTTAGTAGTTGTTGATTTCCTAATGACAATGCACGTTTTTAGGACGTCAAAATCGAGAAAATCAGCCTGTTTCATTTCTACAACTAGGAAGCGCTGCGAAACGGCTGTAGTTATGGCCGTAACATAATCTTTTTTGGTGTAAATAATATTGCTGTAATTATTTTTAATATTTTGTTCAATTTGGCCAAATTGAGCATCACAGGGCATTGTCGAGTGACCAGAAAGTAGATAGATGTGTTCAATGTGAAGCAATGATGCGGAGTGAATTTCTCTGAGATACATTAAAACCTAAATTTTACCGTAAAAGAGTGCAGACTAACATCTAATTTTTTGCATAGGTAAAGCAAAGGTTTTAAAGGATAATTATACGACAAAAAACTCATTTTTCGAATTTTGTGGCGTTCGCCCCTTCTCCACCGAACGCGTCATATGTAAAGGCATGGTTTGCAGCTCCTGTACCATCTTGCGCTCCTCGTCTTGATCTGGAATTATTACAGAATCTTGTAGTCTACAAACAAATAAATGACACAATTTCATCTGTTGCTATTAAAAAACTGTTAGGTCACCTCTGGTACCTATCAGAAGAACTGGTAGCATTGGCCTTTTATGATGATGAAGTGCCTACTGAAACAAAAAACAAAATGGTAAAGGCCTTGCAAAATACAACAGAAACTCTTCCTGCAAAACGGGCTTTTCTAGATCCTGCACTTATTCCAACGAAGAAATTATAAGATTTTGTCACATCAAATACTCAAAGATTCTTTACAATAACAGAATTTAGTTCAAAATTTTTACTCAAAGATGCTAAAGAATGGCATAATGATGAAGAGTATAACTCCGCTAAGAAATCTATCAAACAGTGGAAAGTCGTGAATGATATAGCGGAAAGAAGAGTAAAATTAATGGATGAATATAATAAAATACTAACACATGACGAAGATCAAAAACAATTCTTGCTACAAGTAGTGAAAACTACAGGCTGTTTACCCTGATAGAAAAAAAGAAGCATTGATGAAGTAAGGACAGCTAATGTCTCAAATATCATGCTAGTTTAATTATACATGCTTGTGGTTATGGTAGGACCTACGGGGGAGCTTTCCACATTAAAAAAAAGCAATGCGCCTTGTACTGTACCTCCTGGGTGGTGTGGAAAACTGTACAATATTGGAAAAATTTGACAATTTGAGTCGTTCTGTCAATTTTTAATTGCTGATAGCAACCCCTAAAAATTAAAAATTTGCTAAAATATTTTAGGATAATATATATATATATATATATATATATATATATATATATATATATATATATATACAGTATGTTACACACAGACCGTGCATGGAACAAGGAACTCTTCTGGGAAAATAAATTAAATCCACTATAGTCCGAACAAGTAATGGTAAATGACAAATACTATAGTTTTTCTTTTTCATGATGGAAGCCCAACGTGGTGAGGAAAGTTATATTTTGGGACCTCTTTGCGAGTGACCAGTTGCCCATGTTGGCCTTCCATCATGAAAAAGAAAAACTATAGTATTTGTCATTTACCATTACTTGTTCGGACTATAGTGGATTTAATTTTCCCAAAAGAGTTCCTTGTTCCATGCATGGTCTGCGTAACATAAAAGTTTCTCAGGGGACCATTCTGAGTTGTAACACACATATATATATATATAAATGCCATGAAAAGTCTTCTTTAATGCGCAACGTTTCGAGCAATACGCTCGAGTATTCGCGAACATAGCATTAAATGTAAAATTGATGTCACTTTAGACAATTTTAAAATTCTTGGTTGTAATACTTGTCCCAACTCACTAAGAATTTTAGAATCGCTTTTCATTAAAGCATTGTCCCCTAGTCTGAATGTTGACTCATCTGCCGCCACCCTCAATTTGCTATGATCCCTCCTCCCTCCCCAATTCCTTATAATCCCTCCTTCCCCAATCGCTCTCGCCATCTCGTGTTTTCCCGTTGTTGCCTTTGGTCAAATTAGTCAGCCTCGGAAACTGCAGTGTAAGGTAGCTAGCTCCATTATTCCAGTGTACTATTGTTAATTTTTCCAGTGTATTAATTTCACATTTACGATATGTATTTAAAATAGCTTCTTAATTTTTATATGTAAATCTGTATAACTTAGAATTTAACCCTCTTTCCTCAGTCTTTTAAAATTTGTCTTTACGAATAGGTTATAGAAATTTTCTGTTTTGTTTTTCATTCAATATTGATTTTAATTTCACATTGTTATTAAACAGCCTGAAGATGAGCGTATTGCTCGAAACGTTGCGCATTAAAGAAGACTTTTCATGGCATTTACATTTCTCCTTGTCATTGGATTTCTCTTATATATATATATATATATATATATATATATATATATATATATATATCAAACTTAATTCGTATAAAACCCATAATTTCTTTTAATATCATCCTGAAAGGCATTCATTCCTATTGGAGAGGAGTACACTTACGAGTACTTCCACTTCGAAAAGATGGTTCCCACACGCGAGTCAAACCCACAGATTGGTCGAAATATTAGTCTAAAAAGTTCCTGAAGATAAATGGTATCAGTAAACCTCGATAATGTTTATCCGCACCCGAAAATCTTCCTAAATAGTGCCACGTCATTAGGTCCATCGAATGGCACGTATAAAATCTTATTTAAAGCACAATTTTATAGTTTTTGTTTCCAGCTTTCTTAACTCAATTTTGATACTTTTCTCCAATAATTTCGTGTTAGATTTAAGTGTATGTTGTATAGTGCTTTCGAATAATATAGCTGAGGTAAGAAAATATATAGGCCTATACGTGTTGAAATGAGGTTTCAATGGTAATACACTTTAGCGGTTGAATGAGTTCGTTTCACTGGGTTTACAGTGGATGGAAGCGTAACAGTGCGGTAATGATTTGTGGAGCAGCAGCAGCAGCAGCTTCAAATATATGCGGTTACACGCAAAAGTTTAGGTATTCCTGCTTATTTTCTTGAAATTGTGATGCATCCAAAGAAAGAGAAGCGAATATAAATGCTATGCTCATTTAAAGCTTTGCCATATATTTAGAAAGAAAATGTGAACTTTTTCCGTTTAGTGGCCTCATTTTTAGGTTAGGTTTAGTTTAGTTAACTCGTAGAACCTCCTTTTTTGATGCTATTACTTCGAGCAGACGGTTCCTATATCCTTGTACCACCTTCCTGGTTCATTCCTTTGGCAGGCGTGACCACTGTTCTTGACAAAATGACTCCAGCTCGGTAAAATTCTTCGGATTTTTAGATGTATGCAATATGCATTGGTTCATTAGTGTTTCTCAAACGGTGGGTCGCGACCCCCTCGGGTTGTTGTTGTTGTTGTTTGTTTACCCGTGTAGTAGTTATTTGTGCGCAAAAAAAACTCCCGCTTCGTGAGTTTGTTTACCCCTGTAGGATGATAAGGGGTCAAGCCGACCTAAGACCCTGACACGAGGGTCGTGGGGCAAATCCGGCTGAGAAACTGGTTCAGTGTGATGAGGACGCAGAAATGACTTCTTCCTTACAACCCTGTCATGTATAGAAAATTCTTGTAGAATGTTCTCTAAACTGTTTACATAAGCAATGAGGTCTCTGCTGCTGCTACAATCGACGACTGGAGGTCCTTGACAGTAAGTTGGGAGGTTCTCGACGACATCCCGGACAATCCTCCCAGCTCTTGGAAATACTCTTGGTGGCATTCCTGATCTTAGTAAGAATGTAACATTACCAAACTGCCTTTGTTTCTTTATGATGGCTCCAGATCATCGTGGAAAAAAAAAGGTCGAGACGATCGGAAATTTTCTTGTAGCCTTCTCAAGAACTGCATGTGCATATCGACATTATTCTGCTTCAGGTTTTCCAAAAACTCTTTTGCATAACCCATCGTTGGTTTAATACTAAGTTAAAAAATAGAGCCGTATTAGCGAATTAAACAACCTTCATGGTCACACTATGCAATATAAACCGGCTATTTGCAGACGAAACTTGGAAGAAACGTTTGGTATAGGCCAAGGAACCATTGCGCAGTGGTCCAGAGTTTTGTGGGCAGATGAGTCGAAATTTAATAGATTGGAAAGTGATTGTCAAGTGCTTGTTCTCCGTTTGTTAGAAAATCTAGAAGAGGAAGAACCATTGTTGTCCCAAGGCGATATGATGACTAAGCTGATTGATGCAGCATTGCTTGTATACTGTATATTAAGTTAAGGTGTATATATATATCCATCTCATAATTGTAAGGTTAGTGAAAAATTCACTTAATAAGAGCTAGCATTTTTGGGCTCTTGTGGCATCATTTTGGGGCGCTGCGCGTCTTTTCTACTCGTTTGTGGGATGTCGTACGTACAGGGTGTGGTCTTGTAGAGAGCTCTCTTGCAATTCAGTTTGGTTGTTTAGATACAAGATTGTTGCACCGTGCAATAGTCCAGGTTGCGTTGTTGTTGCAAGGTTGAGGAAGAAGACCATAAATAGTACCCTTTTTGTTTACATTAAAATTCATGTAACAAAGGTCTAAAGTAGGCCCGCATCGAGTCAGCAACCCTGAGGTTACCCTGAGGTAGGACCTAATAGGATCTCAAATCCGTAAGTTTTAATTTAGCTTAACTTGGGCTTCAGATAGAACTGGCCCTTTAGAATTTGGCCGTTCACGGCTCAGCTGGGATTTTGAACCCGACAAATAAATAAAATAACACCGTTGTCTAAAGAAAGTATTCCATCCAGATTGTAGTGTGAAGAAACAGAAGGCAGAGGGAGATCAATTATGGTGTTGGCATCTTCTTTAGCTGACGGCCCGGGACCGATTTTCCGCATATACGAAACCGTAGATCGCTTTAAATTTGAAATTCTTGAAGAACAAGCATTTTCTATTGTTCTTCACCTACTGTATTTACTGGCTCTTTCAGCTGCAGGATAGTTTTAAGTTATGTTCAATAGCGTCGAGAAATGAAACAATCAATATAAATAACTCTTTGGCTTACCCTCTTATTCAGAGGGAAATTCAGTCAAATTTCCCCTTTTGTTGTTTAGAATTTCGAAAGAAATTTTTCTACATTGAGGTGTGGAAATACGCATCTAATCAGTAGTGGTTGTGCAAACAAAGTTTAAGTAGTCCAACAAGACTACTTAAACCCTTTGTTCTGGGGTGATTGGTTAACTACTTTTAAAAGCTGGTCACCAAAACAAAAATTTTTTATGGTAGTTCAACAGTCAGCTTTATATATCCCATAGACAAGATTGGGCTCGTTCCTTCGAACATCAGTAGGAACACTTTTTTGTCCGTTCACTCGTACAATATACAGTTGGTCAGAAGAGAACAATAAAAAATTTAACACCAAAAATATTCAACTCTTAAGATAGTAGAAACAGGAACTAAAATCTATGGACAACTGTAATCGAACCGAACTGAAATGAAGTTAAGAGAAACTCAAAAACAAAAGATTTTTGAGTTATAATGACCGACAATGCGAAATTTGAGACACAAAATAAGATAATAAACAAAGCAATAAATAAATAAATCTGATGGGACAGATTACTGAGAACCTTTAAAACAAGGTCCAGGAATGTAATGATTCCTTTGTTGAAAACACTATTATACCGAAACTGTAATTTTGCTCAGTTTTAATGTCTCCATACATAAAAAGAAGAAAGAAATTCAGGGAAATTTCACAGTCAAAATCAATGTCTGCAAAGAAATAAATTACAGGAAGAGATAACGTAAATTAAATTTATATTCGTTGGAAAGAAGAGGAGGAGGAGAGAGAGATAAACATGGAAAATAACTGAAAACTTTGAAAACTTGGTTCCCGATCCCGAAGTAAACCTTATAGCCATCCAAACACTTTTGGAAAATAGGAAAGGCAGAATATGTAGCGTTTCCAAATTGAAGGTTATAGACAAAGAACATCTTGAATCCTGAAAGGAAAATAGGTTTGTCGTCAGAAGGCCAACACTATATTTAACCAGTTATCCAAAGAAATTCGGAACAAAATGGCATCGATGTGGACAGTTTACCAGGGGCCAGGGTTGACAGAATTAGAGACGAAGTAGATAGGATTGATGTTGCCTCCCGTCACTCGATGTTGGTGACGATGGTAGGAGGCGGGCGGCAACGACTCGTATAGGCCCGATACGAGAGTGCCTGACCTTTTGGAGAGATATTGGGGGTTAATTAGGTCCCTGAAGGCAAGGTCAGATAGGTCTTTAGTTCTAGGTATTACCCCTAGGCACGGTTTGGGTCTTAGGATTACGTCAAAAACAATATTTTTGAATACTAAACTAGAAGAAATTTGTGCTCAGGAAAATGTACCCTTCGTAAAGCTGTGGTCAGAGTTTAGTGATCCTAGCCTTTTTATAAAAGATGGGGGGTGCATTTCAATGAAATAGGGAATGCTAGGCTAGGTAGGTTAATCGGTGAGAACGTTCGAAAGCTATATAGGTCGAAGCCTTCTTTAAACGTTGTGGGTCCGGGAAACGCCGGCCCGACGTGAAAAATAGTTTAAAACGCCGATCCGTGGTAAAAAATAATTTAAATGTCTTTTATTGTAACGCGTGTAGTATTAGAAATAAATTGAACGAATTTAAGGCGATAATTTATTCCGGGAACTACGATATAGTTGGTATAACCGAAACGTGGTTAAATACCGTGACTCGAGACTTGTTGGGGGAACTGCGATATGCGTTAAAGTTAGGGCGCGTAGTATTAGCTTTAATTTTGTTGTTGTTTATAGACCTCCCGTTCAACACCTCGATACCGATACTAGATTTTACTCACTTCTTGGAACTTTATTAATAATCGGGATAGTATAATTGTCGGAGACTTTAACTGCCCTAATGTTAATTACGAGACTTTTACTGGTAATGATGAGGGTTTGAGACTGATTGAGTTCATGGAAGATAATTTTTTACGACAGATGGTTGCCGAACCAACGCGCGGTGACAATATCTTAGACGTGGTGATGACGAACGACGATAATATAGTCGAAGGTTTAGAAGTAGGTGAGAGTTTGGGATGTAGTGATCACCAAATTATTAGGTTTAAGTTACTGATAGAAAACAGTAAGGATAGTAACGTAGTAGTCCCCCCCCCCCCCCCCCCCCCCGATTTTCGTAGGGCTAATTTTGATAGTTTTGCGGACAGGATGAGAGTAGTGGACTGGGATAATTTATTTATGGGTAATGACGCAAATTTTCATTGGGAGGCGTTTAAAGAAAGTTTTATGAATATCGAAAGGGAGTTTATTCCTCGTAGGCCCAAGCGTGCTAGAAATCATGGTAGGCCCAAGTGGTGGACTACGGAAATAGGCGAGTTCATAAACGAGCGTAACAGAGCGTATAGACTTAATAAGCGCAATGGCACGGTAGCAAACTTTAATGGATATATCGAGCTTAGACGTTAGGTTAAAAGATCTGTTAGGAATGCTAAGCGTAATTTAGAGATACTTATAGCTGGGGATAGTAAACATAATCCAAAAAAGTTTTTTGACTACATGTATAATCGTAAGCCGATAAAAGATAACATAGGCCCTCTAGTGGACGTTAACGGCGCTTTGGCTTCCGACCCTCAGGCGATGGCGGGTATTTTTAACAACTTTTTTGCGACAGTTTTTACCGTAGAAAACATGAATAATGTTCCCGACGTGGACGATATTGTTCCATTTAGTAGCGAGACTATTTTGAATGAAATAACTGTTTAGGAGGGTGGGATTGCGCATTATATCGATAAGATAAAAGCGAGCAAGGCTCCAGGCCCTGACGCGCTTTATCCTAGACATTTGAAAGATTTGAAAGACGTTATCGTAGGCCCCTTAACAAAATTTTTTAACAAGTCACTGCAAGCGGGGATTATTCCTGAAGACTTCACATTAGCTAACGTTACGCCTATTTTAAAAAAGGCGACCGCACAGTAGCTAGCAATTATAGGCCCATTAGCTTAACGTCAATTGTCGGCAAACTTTTGGAATTCGTAGTTAGGGAGCATATCGTCGATCACTTAGAAAGTCGCGATTTGATTAATAGTAGTAAGCATGGGTTTCGACGCCATAAATCTTGTTTAACTAATTTGTTAGAGTTTTATAACGAAATAGTGCGCGAATACGATAGGTATAGAGCGGCTGACTTATTTATTTATACTTTAAAAATGCGTTCGATACAGTTCCGCATAGAAGATTAATTGCGAAGGTTAAAGCGCACGTATACGCGGTCAGGTAGCTAACTGGTTAGAGGAATGGCTTCGTGCTAGGAAACAGAGGGTCGTTGTTAATGGTAGTGAATCGGGGTGGTTGGATGTAGGTAGCGGTGTCCCACAGGGTTCAGTGTTAGGTCCATTGCTATTCGTAATCTACATTAACGACATAGATGTAGGCTTGATCAGTAACGTGTCAAAATTCGCGGACGATACTAAAATAGGCGGTAAAGTTCTTAACGTGGACGATAGAAATAGGCTCCAAGACGATGTAAATAGGATTATGGAGTGGGCGGATAAGTGGCAGATGCAATTTAACGTAGACAAATGTAAAGTTTTGCATATAGGTTCTCGTAACAATAATTACACGTACACGATGGACGATAGAGTTAGCGAGCGTTGACGAGGAAGTAGATTTAGGCGTACGCGTATCTAAGGATTTAAAAGTTAGGAACCAGTGCTTGGAGTCTTGTGCAAAAGCTAATAGGATGTTAGGCTTCAATAGCTCGTAATTTCGAATTTAAATCGAAGAATATTATATTTCCCCTTTACAAGTCCCTAGTCAGGCCTCATTTAGAATATGCCGTTCAGTTTTAGTGCCCTATTTGCGTGAGGATATTGATAGGTTGGAAAGGGTTCAGCGTCGCGCCACGAAACTAATTCCGTCATTGCGCAACAAGTCTTACGAAGATAGGGTTAAAGAGAGTTAGACTTGCATTCACTCGAAACTATGATATTAAGGGGGGAGCTTACTGAAGTTTTCAAAATCGTTAATAAAATTGATAACGTAAATTTTGACAAACTGTTCACTTTCGATAATAGCAATATTCGTAATAGCGGATTTAAGTTGCGTGGCAGACGTTTCATTACTAACATCGATAAAACCTTTTTACGTTTAAAGTAATTGATAAATGGAATAATCTTCCCGCGTCCGTCGTGAACTCTACCAGCGTTAATATGTTGAAAAACCGTTTAGATAGGCATTTTAAAAATATTAACGTTGTTTAAAATAATAAAACAATTAGCAACAGGAGCTTTGGGGGTAGTGGTCGAGGATGAGTCTGTTGACAATTAACCCAGCTCGTGACATGCCAGCGTGTGATATGCCAGCAATAAAAAAAAATTAGACTAACACCAACTTAGATGTAGCTCGTAGCGTAAACTAACCCACTTTTTGTTATACTCTTCCTACCTTTTTTTTTCTTTCATTTCTTATCCTCTCTTTACTTGCATGTCTGTAGTTTGCATGGTATGACAGCGTTTGAGTTAAGACTGTGTTTGCATGGTTTGTAAGCGTCCTTATTTTACTTCTTTTCATCTTTCACTCCTTTCCTATTCTCTTCGACTATTTTTCTGACTTGTCGGCAGTGGCCGGCGGATGATGATGGCGAGTCTTTCTTTCCCTTTTTCTGAATGAATGTTAAACCACGAATGATAGGTTTTGCTACTTACTTAACCCCTTATTCTCTTCTTTTAACCCCCTACTCTCTCCATTCTCTCGGGCTAACCTTAGAGTGGATCTGTGTCTTTGTTAGCCTTAGCTTCTGTAGATCTGTAGATCTTCAAAGAATGACTAGACACCTGGCTCAGGACAATCTCGCTGAACCGGGTATACCTGGCTATGCCAGATGCAGAGCTCAAGCAAGCAACTCTGCTTCACCAAGCCAATTCTAGAGACAAGGCCACGAACCTGACCTAACTTTGATGAGATCGACGCAAGGAAATCCTACTACCAGGTTTCCAGGTATATATACAGGGTGCCCCGAAAATATATCTGAAATAAAACAAAAATTCCTATCTCTTAAACAAATTGCCTGAAACAGAAACGCTTTGTGACATTTAATAGCAAAACTCATAAATTTATAATTATTTATTTCAGTTTAATTAGTTAATTATTACGAATGAGTTTAAAGTCTTGTCTAGCTTATCTTTATCTTTAGTCATATTTATTGAATTTTTTTTTTGTAGGAAGAAGGGGCCAAGTTCAGGCGGCGAGTATTTCAGGTTTTCGCTTTTGTATAAAATTATTTTTCTTTATTTTCTTCTTTTTTTTAATTTAAAATAATTTTAATTTTAATAATTAAAATTTTAATTTTAATAATTAAAATAATAAAAGTAAATAAATGAGTAAATACACTTCTATAGACATGGCTAAAGATAAGCTAGATAAGGTCTTAAACTCATTCGTAATAATTAATAATTATTAATTAAACTAAAATAAATAATTAATATCACTGGTCTACAAATTTTGAAAAAGTTTGTGCTTCGGAGATAAAATGTGTTTCCTATTATGGATTTTGGGGTGCTGAAAACGAATATGACCATAAAAACAGTCGATTGGCTACAGTTTCCGAGAAAATTTAAGTTACACATTTTGTGTATATGTATAGTGTATACCATATATTAGTAACATACCCGTATAATGCAGTCACTTATATTGATTCAACCCGTCGCTTCTTTGCTTGTCTCTTGTATTCAACTTCTGGAGCATCTCTTGTTATTGTCCAGCAGTAGTCTGCTAACAATGATGGACTCCATTTCCTCTGGTAGCGTTTCTCCATCACTGAGATATCCTGGTGGAAACATTCACCATGTTCATCGCTGACTGCTCCGCAGTTGGCCGGAAAAAATTCCAGGTGCGAATGGAGAAAATGTATCTTTAAAGACATATTGCAGCCCATTTTTTGATAGGACAACAGCAGGTTTTCCACCAGCTCCCTGTAATTGTCAGCTTTGGTATTTCCGAGAAAATTGGTTGCTAACCGGAAAGCATTCCACACTGTCCTCTCCTCACCACCTAGGATACGGTCGAACTCCTCATCTCTAAGAAGCTCGCGGATCTGTGGACCAACAAATACACCCTCCTTGATTTTTGCTTCACTGAGCTTTGGGAATTTACCACCGAGGTACTTAAAAGCTGTCCCCGTTTTATCCATAGCCTTAACAAAATTTTTCATGACGCCCAGTTTGATGTGTAAGGGTGGTAACAAAATCTTGCTCGATTCTACAAGTGGAGGATACTGAACATTTTTTGTTCCAGGTTCCAATGAGTGTCGGAGTGGCCAATCCTTCTTGATGTAATGAGAAGTCCTAGCCCGACTATCCTATTCACACAGAAAACAGCAATACTTAGTGTAGCCCGGCTGCAGTCCAAGCACGATAGCAACAACTTTCAAGTCACCACAAACCTGCCACTGATGTTTGTCATAGTTTATGAAGTTCAAAAAGTTGCAGTTTCATGTTGTCATACGTTTCCTTCATGTGGACTGCATGACCAACTGGAATTGATGGCAATACGTTGCCAACATGCAACAAAACAGCTTTTAGACTCAACTTCGATGAATCAATGAACAGTCTCCACTCATCAGGATTGTGAATAATGTTGAGAGCTGCCATCAGACCATCGATGTCGTTGCAAGCTACAAGATCACCTTCCATGATGAAGAATGGGACAAAATCTTTTTGACGGTCACGAAACTTACACACTCTAACATTTTCAGCGAGGAGATTCCACTGCTGCAATCTGGAGCCCAACAGCTCTGCCCTACTCTTTGGCAGTTCTAAATCTCTGATGAGGTCGTTTAATTCATTCTGAGTTATCATGTGCGGTTTAGAAGATGTTAAGTTATAAACAAATTCAGGGTTTTGTGAAGTTGAAGGCTCACAAGTTTCGCAGGTTCCTTCATTCTCCTCGTCCTCTGACTCCAGGGAGAATGAGTGTGGGGGCTCAGGAACGGGTAGTCCTTCGCCGTGAGGTATCGGGCGTATAGCAGAGGGTATATTCGGATATTGTAAAATCCACTTTTTCTTCTTGCAAATACCTTTCTTGACTGGAGGCACCATGCAGAAGTAACAATTGCTGACATGATCTGTTGGTTCCCTCCACACCATTGGCACTGCAAAATGCATAGATTTCACCAGTACACATTTGAAAACTTGTCGATCGATTTTTACAAACTAGATGGTAATTCTATATAATTTGAGTGCGCTGATCTCAAAAATATAGTTAGTTTTTCCCTATCACGTATGGTTTTCTTACTACAGGGTGTGTCATAAATCCCCCATTTATCCCCAAATGTGAACCATCTTATCGAGACCAACATTGGATTGCACATGCTAAACCATAAATTTTGTTGTTATAGACTACAGTAACGCTTACATAATAATGTAGGGTAAATATATATAACAACCAGTCCCGTTCCCAGCAAAATACTCTCTCCCTCCCATCAATGGGTGGTTAACATTTGGGGACAGATGAGGTATTACAACACCCCTTGTAGCACGAAATCTTTAGGTGATAGAGTAAAACCTAATTAAAGCAGAATTAAATAGCTCCTAGCTCTTGGACAAGCATATTGCTTGTTTATGAAAGAATAAAAAAATAGCTGAAAGAAACAAAATATATTTACCTTCTTTACTTGTACCAAGCGAAGTATGTGTCGGATGCCAATAAATTGTTCTCCTGCAATCTAGACCCCAAAAGTTCTGCAGAGTCCTTAGGCAGATTCAAATCCCTGACTAAGTCATTTAGTTCGGCTTGGGTTAATGGTTTAGGATCTCGGTCAGCTGTTGGCTGTTCATAAACATCATCATTGTCTGGATTTGGAGCTGAATCAGAATCTGAATTGTATTGATCCAGACTCTCGGGTGGGCGGGGAATAGGAACTTCTGGACCATCGGGTACCGGCCTTATTGCAGATGGAAGACTTGGGTATTGAAGGCTCTCTTTATTCTTTGCATACTAACCTTTAACATTGCAAGAACAGAAGTAGCAGTCGTCGGTATGGTTTATAGGCTCGCGCCATACCATAGTGATCCCAAATGGCAAACTTTTTTTTTTACCTTTGCTCCAATTCCTTAGTGCCGCAACACACGTAAGACAAACCTTGTGTGGAGCCCAACTTTTGTCTTGATCTCCTAATTTAATTCCAAAATAAGCATGATAAGCTCTCTTAATGAAGGTCGTTACATTTGTCCTTTGTTTTACAACAACATACCGACCACAAATATAACAAAATATGTCTGGACTATGGGTACATCCTCTAGAAGCCATTATTAAAATTTTAAAGACGTAATGTTCGAATTAGCTATCTGAAAAATATGAAAAAACGAAATTAATTAAAGATAAAAAAGGTAAAAAATTACAAAACGCCCCAAAATTGTTTTGCTAACTTTAAAACTGTGGGTGATAGAAAAAACTGGTAGCATTTTTTAATTCAGCGCAGCGAACTGCTTCAGAATCACAACTCAAAATAAAGAAATCGATTTTCATGCAGACCGGTTTCCTTTTCCGATTCAACCACTGGCGAAGGTTTGTTGCACAAGTATTGCAGCATATGTGTGGGGCCCAGCTCTTGTCCTGATCTCCAATCTTACAGCCAAAATAAAGGTGATAGGCTTTCCTAATCACGGCGGTTATAGCACGCTTTTGTGATGCAAAAGTCAATTCTCCACAAACATAACAGAAGTTATCTACGGGGTGTCAGGAAATGATTGCCCCCCCCCTGTAGAGCAAAAACTAGAAGAGATAGATAAAAACCGGCGAGACCACTTGAAAGAGCGTTAAAATCTGAATAAAAACCATTATATTCTATTCCTGTGATTTTAATTCTTACCATTTTTTTCCCCCACAGAAACCATGGCATCATCTATTTTGAACGATTCAGAGAAAAAGCGAGTTCTTGACCGCATTCGAGCTGTCACATTTCGTGAAGCAAAGGAAGCTGGTGCAACTTTCATAACTCGACACTGGGTGGCTGAGAGATTAAAAAGATCAGAAGACTTTGTCAAAAGGAATTGGAATAAGAATCCTGAAGATTGTGAAACAGAATTTCGAGGAGGAAGACCGGAGAAATTATCTCAAGAATCGAAAGACATTGTGCTTGCTGCATCACGGCGCCGAAAGAAGAGCTGCTCTGAGGTAGCGAAAGAGATACTTATCCGTCGTGGTAAGATAGTCAATCGGCAACTTGTGCATCAATTTCGAGTTCGCCAAGGCTTGAGTGCTTGGCATGAAATAGCTAAGCCACGGAAGAGTGATCTTAATACTGAAGATCGGCTATGGTTTTGTGATTATCTTGAGGAATGGACGGAAGACGATTTCCTTCACTTGGTTGTCAGCGATGAATTCTTCGTTTATGTCTCCAGAAAACCAAATTTTCAGAATAATCGGGTTTGGGCAACAACTCCTGATGAAGTCCCAGACGACCAGAAGTATCGAGAAATAGTAAAAAATCCAGCATGTGTGGGTGTTTTCATTATGTTCTCTATTCGGAAGTTCATCTGGGTTATCAAACCAAGAGGAACCAGTTGGGATGGGCCTTATTTTCGAAATGTAATTTTAGCCCAACATGTAATTCCGTTTTTGAAAGACCCCGAGTGTGTTTTGGATGTTGAACAGGCAACCTTTCTTCACGACAAAGCCCCCTGTATGAAAGCACTTGCGACTCAACAACTGCTTAAGGACAATAACATTGATTTTTTCGGAAATAATGAATGGCCTGGCAATTCTCCCGATCTTAATGTCTGTGAACATGTCGGATCCATCATGAAGGATCGGGTGGAGTCCTTAATGCTGGAACAACCCATTCAGAATCGGTATTCAACAGAAATTATGACTGCAAAGATCAACGAAGTCCTTGAAGAAATGAGTCATGATACCGATCTCTTTGAGACACTTCTGGGATCATACCCCCGTCGATTAATGGCCGTCAGAGCTGCAAATGGGGGCAACACCCGATATTAAAACAAGTGTTTTTTATTCAAAATTAAACGCTTTCGCGTGGTTTTGTCTGTTTTTTCTATTCCTTTCAGTTTCTTCTGTACAGGGGGGGGGGGCAATCATTTCCTGACACCCTTTACACTGTTCACGCAATTACGAGGCATCTTTGTTCAAATTAGGCTGAAAAAAATTGTTTCAAAAGCAAACACTAAAAAGAGTTTGACAAGGGTGCACTGTATGACTTCCGCGAATGAACTGATGCTGTGGCGTAATATGTAGACGCCTTGACTCTACTGCGCATGCGCGTAGTTATATTTTTTTTTTATTTTAATAAATTAATGTAATTACATTGCATTTTAATAATTTTAAATTAGGTAAGGTTAAGTTAGGTTAGTATTCCACTTATATTAATATCAAAAACATTATGGGAAGCAATATGTTAAAATGATTCAATCTATTTTTTAATAAATAATTTACAAATACATAATGTAATAGATAAATTTAAAATTACATTTTATTGTATATATATGTATATATTTACATTAATTTATTAAAAAAATATATATAACTACGCGCATGCGCAGTAGAGTCAATGCGTCGATGTGTCACAGGCGTCTACATATTACGCGACAGATGCAGTCCAGTTAGTAGGGTGCAGGGTTGCCTGATATCTTTATAAATAGAGCCAATTGGCAATTTTAGGCATCATTTTCGTATTCAGTGACCCAAAATTAGTAAAGATTGACTACTTTTATTTCCGAAACATTTTGGCTGTAGACCAGTGTAATTATTATTAATAATACAGGGTGGGCCGTAAGTTTCCATACATAGGAAAAATAAACATTTTTTTATGGACAACCATTTTTATTTATATAATATGCTCTACATGGTTGCCATTGTTTTGAAAACACATTTCAATACGTGTTCCCCACTGTTGATGAACACGCATTAGCACAGTTGACGTTATGCTTGTAATGGCGTTGGTGATACGTTCCTTTAGATGATTTATGTCTCGTATCTTTTCCTGATACACCATGGCCTTCAAGTGCCCCAAAGATAGAAATCAAGGGGGTGAGATCTGGGGATCTGGGAGGCCACTCCACAGGACCACGCCGACCAATCCAAGCATCCGGAAACTGCTGATCCAAATACCGACGCACGTGAAGACCATAATTTAAATTTTCCTATGTATGGAAACTTACGGCCCACCCTGTATAACAGTGATGAGTCTTGCTATTAATAGATGTCGCAAACCATTTTTGCTTCACTCAATTTATCTAAATGATATGAATTTTTATCTTGTTTCAGTTCTTTCATATATATATATATATCACAGTCTGGAGAGTTCCCCTCTCAAACGATTTACACCAAATTTTCAGGACACGTATAGAGATCGAATGTCGTTCTTGGGGAAACACGATCTCCCGGATACGACTTTCTGAACGTAGAGGTAAATATGGCCACTTTTTCATTTTCCGGTCAATTCCCTCCTTCCCCCGCTCCCAACTTGCAGGATTTTTAGACACCGTAAACTAAGTTAATAAAATGTTACAAATTATGAGACCAAACTTTATTTTTGGCGAAGAGGTAACTACTGTATTTCAAGATTTTAACATATGGCTGAACTTAACACTTTTTGTATTCAATGGATTTTAAAC
Source organism: Bathynomus jamesi (assembly GCA_023014485.1). Lineage (NCBI taxonomy): Eukaryota > Metazoa > Arthropoda > Malacostraca > Isopoda > Cirolanidae > Bathynomus > Bathynomus jamesi. The sequence continues at coordinate 419,602 of JAJOZX010002841.1, forward strand.
AGTGATGTAGGACTCGAGACCGGTCTCGAGACCTTTTTTCCTGGTCTCGGTCTCGGTCATGGTGGTCTCGACTACATCGCTGATTTTAACTAAATTTACGGGATCATTACATATTTTTTACGTAATATAAGAAATGTTAATTGTTTTTTCCACAGTCACTCTTTTCGACGTAGCGATAACTACGGGTAAATTAGTTTAACGAACCTATGGAATTCCTTATCTTACCTAATTTACATCAGATTTTTAGAGGCAGTAGAAATTAGACACCGTAGTTACAGTATATACTAAAAGTTTATTTGCATCCGAGCCAGTTCTCCGTGTAGTGGTAATAATATAGTTACGCTATCGTTCAAGTTACGGGATTCCCTACTAAGCGTTTTAATCCCAAATTTGCACCTTGGAAGTCTGGCTGTGGCACTTCACACGGTGAAAGGGACGCTGTTGGGGGTACTGGCGGGAAGGCGTTGAAATGGGGGCTGAGTTGTCCTCGAGGTAGGCGGGTTTAAGCCGGTCGATCGACGCGTCATCCCCGCGTCCGAGACGACTCGGCGTGAGGGTTATGTAGCCGCCCAAAACGAGATAGGGACCGTATAAGGGGGCTGAAGGGAGGGGTTGAATGACGTCATGATGAACAGTAATACCTTACCATTCGCGGCTTTGCTTATTCGCGGTGACCCCTGTTGTGACCAATTTCGCCATTCGCGGCATCACGTTTCGCTTTTTCACGATTAAAAATAGAGACCTTGGCGCGAATTCACACAACTACTGGGCGACTGCGAATTACAGCGTCATTACGACTTTCAAATCTTATTATACCCGACGAAGTTTCAGCCATATCCTGGACGCAACTGACGATGATCCTTCCACAGCTGTTCGTGAATGTTGGAATTCATATAACATTCGAACAGCCATTAGTGTTATAAAGGAATCATGGGACAAAGTTAATGAATCAACTATGAATGCCTGCTTGCAAAAATTTTGACCAAAAGATGTCCATCATTTCAAAAGCTTTCCTAACATTCGCGGCAAAGTCGGCCAGAAATGTTGGTGGAGAGAAATTCGAAGATCTACAAGAGGAGGAAGTGAAAGAATTGCTCGAGTCGCATCATGAAGAATTGACTAATAAGGAACTTGGGGAACTTTTGCAATCAAGTGAGAGCGATGAGGAAGATACAGGACCTGAGAAACCACAGTTAACAGCGAAGACATTATTGAAGATCCTTAAGATGGTAGACCAACTAAAAGAGAAGGTAATGGAGGTTAATCCATTCATGGAAAGGAGTATCAACTTCAAGAGAAGCATTGACTTTGCGGTAGCTCCCTACACAGAAATTTATAGAGATTTAAAAACGAAAGGAAGGCAGCTTCAAATCACAGCATTCCGAAACCAGCCTCTTTCCCCTCCTGCAACTCTAACTAACGCCCCCTCTCCAACATCTCCATCCCCATCATCTTAAGTTTGTCTGCTACATTATTCATGGTAAGTTAAATAAAATAACATTCTCTCTCTCTCTCTCTCTTATGCACATTTCTTCTGGATGTTGTAAACTTTATACTTGGGGTGCGACAGCCCTCCGGTCCCGAGTCGTGGGATTCTAGAGAAATTGGCTGCCAGTTCCTTTAGGTTCTCTCTCTCTTTCGGGAGGGCGGGTGAAGTATGTTGTACAATCCTGTCCCGTGGGTTACTAGGACCCCATCCCATCCCTACTCTGTCCTTTTAGCTTACGTTAAGGATGTTCTCCTCTGACTGAAAAAAAAAAAATTCTTTTAGTATTAAGTCTTTTTCTCTTCTTTTACTATTAGGACCCTACTGCTACCTCATGCGTGGGAAGAGAGGCTTTGGAACCTCTATAAATAACACCATTTAACGCTCGTAGGTTGTGAGAGACTGGGATGGAGGGGTCCCAGGCGTAGGGGCGCGATGAATGGAGTGTGGCTAGTGCCCCGTTAAGCCCATTCCTAACGCGTAATGGCCTGACCAGCCCCCTGCGACCGTTCTTTGGTGACCAATTGATGGTGCTTGGCTGTACTGCTCTGAGGTGAGAGAGCTTTACTGCCCAGCTGGCTGCCAGGCCAGCGTAAAGTCTCGGGCGTAGCCTCTGGGTCTGGTGGGATATCCCTTGAACACTGGATTCTAAGAGTCTGGCCGCTTGTGAGTGACTAGTAAGACTTAGTAAGGGGCTGCATCTCGCTGTCGCTCCTGGCGGGAAATCCGTGACGCCTGCGTCGCGAGTGTTTGTCAGTTGGTAGCTGCGACACGTTTGGGACTGTCCGGCCCTGGGGAGACCTTTGGTCGGTGCGGCAGCAGCGAGAGGTGTAGTCTTCTGGAAGGGATGAACGTCACTTGCAAATAGGTGGATGCGTCTACGCGCGGGAAGAATTCACCCCCCCCTCCTTTTTTATATACTGGTCAGAACGTTTTTGATAGTTTTCATTGCTAGAACGCTTTATCTTATTCAGAGTATTCAGAGTTCGAAAAAAAAAAAAGTTACAATGACTGGACCGCAGAAACTGAAGGCTGAATGTGCGAGGTGTGAAGTAAACCAGTGGGTGACGAACTTCAAAGAAGCCTGCTTCGAGAAGATCAACCACTCCAGCATGTGCCGCTTTTGCGAACTCATGCGGTTTTACGAGAAGCTAGAGGAGAGGGTCCGGCGGCTCGAGTCGTCCAGACCGGCTGTTGGAGGTGCGGCGGTCACTGACGGCTGCGCCCTCCACCCGGAGCTCATTGATAGGATAGCTGCCATGGAAAGGCGGTCCAGCGATGGACTGGACAGGCTCGGGACCGCGGAGAAAGGGTAGAGGTGCAACCGGGGCCAGGGTACAAAATCAGTGTCAGGAATCGCCAGCGACCCACGTGGAATGCACGGAACCGCGGCGCAAGGTGTAGGGCGTAAAGAAGGGGCTGATAGAGAAGGGTGGGAAGGGATCTACTGATGGCCCAAAGAAACCGAAGGATGTAGCTGCCGGTCGGGGTGGGTCGGTGGTGTAACTGCGTCTATGGGTGGCGACGAGTTTCGAAAGGTCTCGGGCAAGAAGGCTGCGAAGCCGAAGCCTGAGACCCCAGTTGCCACTGTCAGGACCTCCAACCGCTTTAGTCTCCTGTGCTCGAAGGAGGAAGACACCGTTTTGATTGGGGACTCGCAGATCAGGGGCCAGGAGAAGTACTTTGCTTCTGCAAACCGGGAAGGGAGGAAGGTAAGATGCTTACCTGGGCGGGGAACGGCGCACTTAAGGGAGGAGGTAGAGAAGGTGCGCGTGGCTAGTTGGGGGACTGCGATCGTTGTCCACGCTGGTGGCAACGACCTGTTCCTCAAAGGCGGTAGGGTAGGTCTTACAGAAGGGATCATCACTGAGATCATGTCTCTTGCGGATGATCTAAAACTGAAGACAGACAGGGGAATGTTAATGGGTATTTTACCGCGAATGAATGCAAGTGACCACGCGCTCAGTAAGGTCATTGGCATCAACGAGAGGGTGCAAGACTTGTGCGTCCCGCTGGGCGTGAGGTTTATTCACCCCCATCGACGCATTTTCGGGTAGGTGGGACCTTTACCAGAGGGATGGTGTCCACCTCAATAACAAGGGTAAAGGTGTGCTAGGCGCGCTGCTCGACCGGCACCTATACAGAATGGCGAGGTCGAGTCCGGGGAGAGATGATGATGAGCCAGTGGCGGACGTACCTTCAACTGAACGGTGCGTCCAGGTACAGGTGGGTGACCCTCCTTCCACGTTGGAGGGGGCTCAGGCTCCTGCGGAAGTTGCCCCCTCGTTAGTGAGGGGCTCTTCAACTCACGACAGCCCTGGCTGTTCGGGAAACGGGTCGTGCTGGGGGGCAGTCAGAATAGGGAAGGCTCCCTCCGTGCAATGCTTTTTAATGCTAGGTCGATTAGGAACAACTTTTGCGAGCTACGGGCGCTCTTAGCATCAGAATACCAGGATATCGTTGCTATCACCGAGTCCTGGATTCATACTGATCGTAGGGACTACGTTGGGGAGTTCGAAATTCCCGGGTATAGAATGTTTCGCAAAGACCGCACCCGTGGGGAGGGGGGTGGGGTACTAATATACGTCAGGGACACGTTGAGTCCGGTTGACTGCCAGTTCCGGTCGGAACGGGAGCTGCTTGGCGTCGATCTGAACGTGGGAGGGACGACTATAGGTTAATCTTGGTGTACAGACCTCCGCATCTCCTCCTCGAGGAGGATACAGCCCTGTACACCGAACTCAGTAGCCTGCTAGGGGATAGGGTGTGTGTAGTTTTAGGAGACTTCAACTGTCGCGGCATAAAGTGGGAAGACAGGACTGCTGATGCTGAAGGGAGGAGGCTAGTTGACTTTGCTGATGAGAACTTCCTCACTCAGTGGGTCAATGAGCCTACACGAGGCGAAAGCGTTCTAGACTTAGTATTCACGACCGAAGACAACCTCGTCACTGGCCTCACCGTTGACGAATCGTTGGGCGGGAGTGATCACGGTCTGATTAGGTTCCGTGTGTGCGTCCCTCGGGTGAAGCGTAGTAACTCGAGAGGCAGTAAGCTCGATCTCCGGCGGGCGGACTTTGTTAGCCTCAGGGATAGCGTAGGTGAGATGGGGTTAGAGGTCGGCGGCGATGTTGAGGGAGTGTGGAGTGCATTCCGGGACGAGTTTATGGTGCTGCAGTCTGCTGCCATACCCTCAAAACCGGTCACCCCTGCTTCAACGCAGCCTAAGTGGTTCAATCGTGACATCGCTTCGGCTATCCGAAATAGGAAAGTAGCGTATAGGAGGGCGAAGGCCAATCGTTCCCATGAGAACACTGAAGCGTATGTCCGCCTGTGTAGGGAAGTGAAGGCGAAGGTTAGGCTAGCGAAACGTAACGAAGAACTACGGGTGGCAAGCCTCTGCAAGGGGAACCCTAAGGAGTTCTTCAGTTATGTTAATAGTAGAAAGCCCATTAGAACCTCCTCCGACGCGGACATCGCTAATGTGCTTAATGAGTACTTTGCGGGAGTGTTCACCAGGGAGGACACCCGCGTCATCCCCGAGCCAGGCGTGAGGCACGAAGGTGCTGGCCTGGATAGTGTTCGATGTACCGCGACAGTCGTTGCCGATAGAATAGACAAACTGAGCGCGTTTAAGGCTCCTGGGCCAGACCAGTTTCTCCCCAGAGTGTTGCGGGAGGTGCGCGACCAGGTGGCTCCCCACCTGGCTACAGTCTTCAACAAATCGTTGGAGACGGGCCAGGTGCCTGGTGACTGGAGGGAAGCCAACGTGACCCCTATCTTTAAGAAAGGGGATCACGAAAGTCCAGGGAACTATCGTCCCATTAGTCTCACTTCAGTTGTAGGTAAATTATTAGAGGGGATAATAGCGGATAGGATCGTTGACCATTTGGATTCCTACAAGCTGCTTGGGGACTCCCAACATGGGTTTAGACGGCATAGGTCGTGTCTCACCAACTTGCTCGAGTTTTTCCACGTCATGTTGAGTGAGTATGATAAGAGTAGGGCGATTGATATACTTTATCTCGACTTTCAGAAAGCCTTTGATAAGGTACCTCACCGCCGGCTAATGGCGAAAGTGCGCGCGCTGGGTATCGGTGGGGAAGTAGGTAGGTGGATTGAAAACTGGCTGAAGAATAGGCGGCAGAGGGTTGTAATTAAAGGGGCTAGTTCGGGTTGGGCCTCGGTCACTAGTGGGGTTCCTCAGGGTTCCGTTTTGGGGCCTGTTGTTTATCATTTACATAAATGATATCGACGGTGGCATCGTCAGTCGGATCGCCAAATTCGCTGATGACACCAAGCTTGGGGCCAATGTTGGGACGCCCGAAGTGATCGAGCAACTGCGTGCGGACCTAGGTAGGATAGGAGAGTGGTCCGAAAAATGGCAAATGCCGTTTAACTTGGGTAAATGCAAGGTGATGCACATTGGCTACGCCAATCCCAAGTCGGACTACTCGATGTTGGGGAGTAATATCGAGGCGACTGATTTGGAAAAGGACTTGGGTGTGCTAATTAGCAGCGACCTTAAGTTTACGAAACAGTGCGTAGAGGTGGAAAAGAAAGCCCAGAAGGTGTTGGGTTATATCAGGAGGCAATTTCAGTTTCGGAACAAGGAGATTGTGCTCTCACTGTACAATGCCCTGGTTCGGCCGCACCTGGAGTATGCTGTGCAGTTCTGGTCGCCCACCCTCAGGAAAGATATTGAGAGGCTGGAGCGAGTGCAGGCGAGAGCCACAAAGTTAATCCCTTCCGTTAGGCATATGGGCTACCATCGACGGTTACGCGCCCTGAACTTGTTTTCGCTGGAAACTCGGAGGCTGCGCGGTCAACTGATCGAGGTTTTCAAGCTCTTACGCGGGTTCAACGATGTCGACTTTAGAAGCATGGTTAGTTTAAATGATAACCCAACTCGCAACAATGGTTGGAAGTTGGATTTGAAACCGGTTTAGGACTAGTGTGTGGGGAAATTACTTTACGTATAAGATTTGTGACACGTGGAACAGGTTACCTTCAGAAGTTGTGAACAGTTCCTCTGTGGATCACTTCAAGAAAAGGTTAGATCAAATCTTGCACACTACTTGAGTGTGTAGAAAATTTTCCGTGGCACCCGTTGCCATTGGTACCTACCTCCTCGGTATGGGCCGCAAGGCCTTTTGAGGTACTTCTTTTCCTTGTAACACTCTCTCCTGACAGTCGCCGCGTGGTAGTACAGTAAAAAAAACTCGCGCTGCGGTGCGTTCTCGCGGGTGTAAGAACCGAACTCTATTTTTCCCATTACTTTATTCACTTGCCATCCGCGGGGGTTTTCAGGAACATCCCCCCCCCCCGCTAATGGCAAGCTATTACTGTACGGAGACGTGCGTGCAGGAATTGAGATCAGCGGGGATGTAAGACTGGCGATGCTTGGGTTGACGGGGGAGGACGGGGCGAAGTTCTCACATGAAAGACCAGCCCATCGGCGTAGGTACTCCCGGCGATGGAAGTAACTTCTCCTGACGGGGCGAAGAACTCTCCAGGGAGTTGCAACGTCGTCCCGTACACCATCTCCGCGGCCGTACACTTGAGAGTGGGGTGAATTCCGAGAACTAGGGTGAGTGCGTTAGTCCAACGACACGGTCTACAACACCCATTGGGTAAGTTGTGAGAATTTCGATTAGGTAGCATCCTACATCACATTGCTACGGGAATTAATTCAACTGGTAGATTCCGTGAGAAGGGAGGGACTAAAACTCACAATCTCACCCTTTGCATAGATGTTACCTACCCATTGAATCTCACAAGATTTAGGCGCTTTTCTTAGCCCAATCCGCAGCTTTCCATTTTCCACTTATTGCCGATCGCTGGCCCTATGGGCCGCCATAGGCACCGGGGAGACAGTTGCTCCGTCGAGCCGAGGCGTTAGGCGCGCGATTGATGGAAAATTTTAGCCGAAGTCATAGGCCCTATGACGCTACTTATAAGTCAACGAGTGGGTTATAGAGCGTTGTACGGTCAGGCTGGGATCACCCCGGCCCTACCTTTTCATAGGTGCTTTCAGCCACGGTCAAACTTCGATAGGTACCCGGGGACGTGAACCGAGAATTAATTGAACGGCTACAGAGGCTACTTTGCGCGGCTACTAGTTCCATTCGCAAAATTCTCCAGGTTGTCCCGGCACACGTTTAGACTCATCGGCGATCCCATTACTCCGGGAACCCAATACGAGGCCTATCCATAAGGCCTATGGCTCTGGGGAGATTAGATTAGATTTCCCCCCGACTCCTAGCCTTACACAAATTCATGGAATCATAGGCTAACCGACGTAGTGCAAGGTACGGTCGTCACGTGTTGTCGTACCCCGAAAGACTTATCGGGTCCCCTTGACTCCGGGAACCCAATACAGCCTATCCATAGGCTAATGGCTTGGGGAGAAGATTCCCCCCCTACTCCTAGCCCTATAAATGTAATCATCGGCTAATCGACGTAGTGAAGTCGTCAATCACGTGACCAAAAAGAAATCTACCATTTCATAGGTGCTTTCAGCCACGGTCAAACTTCGATAGGTACCCGGGGACGTGAACCGAGAATTAATTGAACGGCTACAGAGGCTACTTTGCGCGGCTACTAGCTCCATTCGCAAAATTCTCCAGGTTGTCCCGGCACACGTTTAGACTCATCGGCGATCCCATCACTCCGAGAACCCAATACGAGGCCTATCCATAAGGCCTATGGCTCTGGGGAGAAGATTAGATTAGATTTCCCCCGACTCCTAGCCTTACACAAATTCATGGAATCATAGGCTAACCGACGTGGTGCAAGGTACGGTCGTCACGTGTTGTCGTACCCCGAAAGACTTATCGCGTCCCGTTGACTCCGGGAACCCAATACAGCCTATCCATAGGCTAATGGCTAGGGGAGAAGATTCCCCCCGACTCCTAGCCGTAGAAATGGAATGATCAGCTAATCGACGTAGTGCACTGGTCAATCACGTGACCAAAAAGAACACCTCCCACATCGGTGGGGGATGGGGGATCTCCTGAGCCCCGGACCTCTTCGTAAATTGCTTCGAAATCTATGCTGAGGGGGAGAAACCGGTCGTTCCCCGATAGGGACATAGGTCCTATACCCGGGGAACTCACGTAACGCCAGTTTCAGTCTAACGACGGCCAGAAGTCTTTGTCACGAGGGCCGCCTTCAGTGGGTGGTGTAATCTCTCGATCTTGTCAGGCGCCATCGCGTGGTAGACCGTGATGCATGTGTGCGTGAACCCTAATACTAGCGCCAACCCCCTCCATAGAGCGAACTCGAACTGCCCTCCACGATCTGCGGTGATGGTGGAGGGCACGCCAAAATGGAAAATCCGCTTGCTAACGAAGGTGTTTGCGGCGAATTCAGCGGTGATGTTGCGCACAGGATCGCTTCGCGCCATCGAGTAAAGTGATCAGTTATCAGGCGGTATGTGTAGCCATCAGAGTCGGGAAAAGGACCAACAAGGTCGCCATGAACCCGATCGAAACGTGCATCTGGGGGTGGTGGTAAAGTGGATAGAGGAATCGTTCTGTGCCGATGGATCTTGCAGCGCTGGCACTTAGTGCAGATACGGGACCATCGTCGGACGTCCTGTTTTATATTTAGCCAGAAGTACCGCGACGTGACTAAGTGTTGTGTCGCCCAAATGCCGGAGTGCGAAACGTTGTGTAGTTTATTAAAAATCGACCGCCGAAATTCTTCCAGGACGTACCGCCTTGGAGTTCCAGTGGACGTGTCTCAGATGAGTGCCTCGGTGTAAAACAGCCGCACGATTTCGTCCAACTTCAGCGACGTAGGGGAAGACGTGAGAGCTTTCTTTTCATCGTCGCTGCGTTTAGATTCTGCAATCGTTGCAAAATCGGTGACGTCACTGTTGGGGGTGCGAATAGACGCATTAACGGACATCCGAGACAATGCGTCTGCGGCGGTATTTTGATTGCCTTTAATATGACGTAGGTCGGTGGTAAACTGCGATACATGATCCAGGTTGCAGATTCCCCTCCCGGGGAATAACGGTCAAAGTTGGAATGTATGGTGTATGTTAACGGTTTATGGTCCATGCATACCTTGCCACGTGATGGCGAAAGTGTTTGAGGGCAAGGTATACTGAGTCTTGGCCGGCTTCAAGCTTGCTAACCATCGTCAATAGCCTGCTGCAAAAAGGCATCTATAAAAGTATCGGAAACATCGACGACGAGGCTGACTTCCTCCTCTGGGCTAGTGTGGGCGAGATTCGCGTCAGAGAGAGCGTGCTTGGCTACATCGAATGCCCGTTGAGCGTCCTCGGACCACTGTACTGACGTGATGATACCTTTACGAGGAGCATGCAGCAGTGCGTGAAAGGGGGCACAGAAGTGCCGCGCAGTGGGGAATGAACCGCCTATACGAGTTTAGCATGCCAAGAAACCCTCGCAACTTTCGCTGCGACGTAGCCGAAGAGAACCTACCTCCAGCGTGGTTGACATGTTAAGGCAGGATATTTGACGACCCAAAAATTGTAGTTCACTCACCCCGAACTGGCAGTTATGTGGGTTGATGATCATGCCGTATTCTTTGAGCCATGCGAAGACCTAACGAAGGTAGTGCACGTTTTCCGCTTCGTCGGCGCTCGCGACGGTGAAAGACGAAGCAGAAGGGTAAACCCCGAAAAACGTCGTCGATGAACCTCTAGAATGTCTGCGCGGCGTTCTGCAAACCACAGGGCATGCCTGCTTACTTGTAAAGTCCAAAAGGCGTGATTATCGACGTCTTCGACATGTCCTCTGATGGCACCGAAATCTGGTGGTACGCCAGTACGAGGTCTGTCTTGAAGAAAATCTTTCGTCCGCGGAGGTTGTCGAAGAAATCCTCAAGGTGGGAAAGTGGGTAATGATCAGGCACAGTGTGAGGACTGTGAGCGTTGAGTGACCTATAGTCGCCCACGGTGCGCCAGTCATCCTGCGTCCTTTTGGACACCATATGCCATATGGAGCGGTGACGCCCAAGGGCTTTTCGACTGCCTGACGATGACCAATTCGATCATGTGATCGAACTCGGCCTTTGCGATGCATAGACGGTTGGGCGCTAGGTGGCGTGGGCGTGCGTTTATGGACGAGCCTAAGGTCTGGATATGTACGCCTTTGTGTTTCACTGGTACTTTGACATTGAAGGTGCGCGTCACCGATGGAAATTTCGCCAGCAGGTTATCATACGGCGACACACGACGGAGCATCTAGTATACTGGCAGAGGCGCTGCACCAGGAGTGATTACGCCTTGCACGCTGAAGCTAGTGACCGGATCGATGAGACGACAGCATCTCAAGTCAACAGCGGGCTCGAAGTGGTGCAGAAAATCTGCCTCCAGGATAGGTTGTTTTAATGCTGTAATAATATACCACCTAAATACTGTACACAGTGTAATCTCAGGGTTAGAAATCGGGCCCAAGATGCGCGAGATCAGCACGAGAAGGGAAGATAATACCTTTCGGCCCGTGTCGACGAGGAACCGCACCTTCGACGTGGAAAAGAGGGACCTTGTTTGGGAGGCCGGCAGTACGGGACGCTATCAGTGCCCGGCCGTGGTTTCCCGCTTTACGGCAGGACGGGGAGCAGTGCCGTGCCTGGTCCCCGAATCGTCGGTGGTACTAGCACAAATTGTGTCATTGTGGGGAATTACAGACACTAAACGACCAGGAAAGTACTCCGGGGAGGGGGACGTTAGGCAGGAGACAGGGAGTGCTGGAGCCCTCGTTTCTTCTGTCACTGTCCTCCTTAGGTGATCTCTTTCCGTGTCTCATCTACCGTGTGAGCAGTCCAGCATGCTCTCAAACACACACTTCTCCCTCTATTCTTTACTAGACAATATTTTTAAAATTTATATATATATTGAAAATACTGTGTAGTAATATGTTTGAGAGCATGCTGTGTGTGTGTTTGAGAACATACATACATACATAAGAAATAGCATCGTCAGCCTCGGAGACCTCGATTTCGACTCTTTCTAATAAAGGAGGCGGGGGGGGGGGGCAATTTTGCGGACGCTCGCCCTTGGCCTAGCCTTCCTACATAAAATAAATAAATAAATGACAATTACAGAATATTAGTCGAGCAAAATATGCGGAGTACCCAAGATATACATGACACGAAATTGCAGGTGAAATAATTGAAAGGTAAGGACGTGGCCAGAGATGTACGACTAGTTCGCGAGGATGAAACGGAGAGGAGATTGAGGTGTTCTTAATGCGGGAGCTTGGCAAGGACTGATTGACGAAAGATGCTTTTTCTGGATTTTGCATGTTGTTCTTCTGAAGTCCTTCGGGAGAAACCTTTGGCGGTTTTACCAAGGAAATGGTTAATAGCTACGGTGGGTATTCTCTGATCCGAAGTTTCCAAAGCCGCTCCCTTTTTAGATAAATGGTCATCGCTGTCAGTTCGCGATGACAAGCGAAACTCTTTCTATATCTTCTTGTTTGTCGCCGTTAGTTTTTAGTTTAAGCTATAAAACTCCAGTGACCATACTTGAACCATCGGAAGGCCTTCTTTAATTACTGTTGGTACGGCCGCTACATTTATAATATATATTATATATAATAATGGAGATTTCAATTCATTTCATAAAATTATCAAATTTCTAAAAGTGTGATGTTAAACAGTACATAATTAAAACGTTTCTAAAACAAAATTCAATAATATGTTCGCCGCAAATAAATAATTAATGGATTCCATAAATATAATTTGAAATAAAATACAGACGTTTATTCAAAATTAATTACTTTGTCAAATTTAAATTAAAAACTATTGGAACGAAATACTTATAATACGTGGCTAGTAGTGATGCAACTTGAGATCATTGGACTGGTCCGAACCAGTCCAGAATCCAAATATGCTTAAGTCACAAATTTTATCCGAAACCTATTATATGGGCGTTATTCGTATTATATATTAAAGCAAGCGAGTAGATTCGCTAAACCTCACACTATATACTAGCAAAGATTGAAAAATAACCAACCGGACCACTCCAGAATCGAAATATAATTATTGCTCAGAGTTAAGTCACTAACTGTGCCCGAAAAGTTTTATTCGAGCGTTAATCGTATTATAAATCAATTGTATTATAAATTAAAATACGGAAGTAGCTAAAATTTACATTATACGTATACTCAGAAAAATTGAAAATGGTGGTCTGAACTATCTTTGAAGCTCGGTCCGAACCAGGTCTAGTTGCGATCATTAGTGGCTAGAGAGACGCATGATTTATATAGTTAAGACAAAGTTTCCATGACAATGCATTATATTGTAGTGTCATCCAAAAAGGTGTCCCCAAAAATATTTGTGTAACAAGTTATTTCTGGGAAGATCTGACTGTACACTAATAATTCTGGTAAAACTTTACGATCCAGACGCCTCTCCCCAACAACCCATAAGTCACGTCCACATTTTCATAGCGGAAGTTATGGTGTCAACATGACGTCATAATCACCTCACCATGACGTCCGCTGATTTGAAAATGTGTGTGTGTGGCTTACAGGCTGTCTCGGAGCTGTGTCTGAATTAAAATTTTGCTCAAACCTTATTTCTTTGGTCTAGCTTCTATTTCTTCTTTCTACTACATAAAAGCAAGTAGTGCGTGATTCTTTCTTTCTTTCTTTCTTTCTTTCTCTTCTGTCTGTCTGTCTATCCGTTTGTTAACTTTTGGGTCTCAAAAAAAGAGCTGAATTGATTGGTTGGTTGGTTGGTTTTTAAAATAGGATAATATTAGAAGAAAAAAGTTAAAGGAATGATTTTGGATTTGGTCAGGTTAGGTTGGTTAACAATGAACAGTAATTGGGGGGGGGGGGGGTCCCACAACTGTCGGTTCAATTATTTGGTCAATAAAACTATAGAAAAGAATACATATACCTAGCGTTGTAATTACTGGACCGAAGGCCCCAGCATCGCAATAAATTATAGAAAAGAACGCAGCCATGAAAATCTTGAGCTTCACATTGTATCAAGATTTGTGAAGCTTAAGATTTCATAACTATAGTTTTATTGACCAAATAATTGAACCCTCAGTAATTGGGGAAACACAGGCCCCCCAATTACTGGGAGTTCAATTATTTGGTCAATAAAACTATAGAAAAGAAACGCAGCATGAAAATCTTGAGCTTCACATTGTGTAGGTCCCCAATTACTGGGGTTCAATTATTTGGTCAATAAAACTATAGAAAAGAATACATATACCTAGCGTTGTAATTACTGGACCCGAAGGCCCCAGCATCGCAATAAAATTATAGAAAAGAACGCAGCCATGAAAATCTTGAGCTTCACATTGTATCAAGATTTGTGAAGCTTAAGATTTTCATAACTATAGTTTTATTGACCAAATAATTGAACCCTCAGTAATGGGGAAACACAGGCCCCCCAATTACTGGGAGTTCAATTATTTGGTCAATAAAACTATACAAAAGAACGCAGCCATGAAAATCTTGAGCTTCACATTGTGTAGGTCCCCCAATTACTGGGGGTTCAATTATTGGTCAAAAAACTATAGAAAAGAATACATATACCTAGCGTTGTAATTACTGGACCCGAAGGCCCCAGCATCGCAATAAAATTATAGAAAAGAACGCAGCCATGAAAATCTTGAGCTTCACATTGTATCAAGATTTGTGAAGCTTAAGATTTTCATAACTATAGTTTTATTGACCAAATAATTGAACCCTCAGTAATTGGGGAAACACAGGGCCCCCCAATTACTGGGAGTTCAATATTTGGTCAATAAAACTATAGAAAAGAACGCAGCCATGAAAATCTTGAGCTTCACATTGTGTAGGTCCCCCAATTACTGGGGGTTCAATTATTTGGTCAATAAAACTATAGAAAAGAATACATATACCTAGCGTTGTAATTACTGGACCGAAGGCCCAGCATCGCAATAAAATTATAGAAAAGAACGCAGCCATGAAAATCTTGAGCTTCAATTGTTCAAGATTTGTGAAGCTTAAGATTTTCATAACTATAGTTTTATTGACCAAATAATTGAACCCTCAGTAATTGGGGAAACACAGGCCCCCAATTACTGGGAGTTCAATTATTTGGTCAATAAAACTATAGAAAAGAACGCAGCCATGAAAATCTTGAGCTTCACATTGTGTAGGTCCCCCAATTACTGGGGGTTCAATTATTTGGTCAATAAAACTATAGAAAAGAATACATATACCTAGCGTTGTAATTAGGACCCGAAGGCCCCAGCATCGCAATAAAATTATAGAAAAGAACGCAGCCATGAAAATCTTGAGCTTCACATTGTATCAAGATTTGTGAAGCTTAAGATTTCATAAACTATAGTTTTATTGACCAAATAATTGAACCCTCAGTAATGGGGAAACACAGCCCCCAATTACTGGGAGTTCAATTATTTGGTCAATAAAATATAGAAAAGAACGCAGCCATGAAAATCTTGAGCTTCACATTGTGTAGGTCCCCCAATTACTGGGGGTTCAATTATTTGGTCAATAAAACTGTAGTCATAAAAATCTTAAGCTTCACAAACCTTGATACAATGTGAAGCTTAAGATTTTCATGGCTGCGTTCTTTTCTATAATTTTATTGACCAAATAATTAAACCGACAGTAACTGGGGGCCCTGCAGTCCCGCAGTCACTGGGGGTTCAATTATTTGGTTAATAAAACTATAAAAAAGAACTCAACCATGAAAATCTTAAGCTTCAAATTTAATACAATCAGCTCACCCCAAGCAAGTACTGGGCATAACAGCTAGTATATACTGTATATAAGCCAGATCAAAGAAAAGAGTGGTAAAATTTAAGAATCCAGACAGAGCTCGGAGACAAAGCCCGTAATTCCTAACCTAACCTATTACTAAGCTTTTATGATATCTCAATTTGGTACTTTCCCGTTATCCCGGACCCCAGACTTTTTGCCAGATCACCAAATTTCATTGCCAATTTTTTTTTAAATGTTAAGTAACTTCTTCTTTCTCTTCGCCCGTTCCCGCCTCTATGCGGGGTCGGCGTTTCTGACCAGCCTCCTCCACACAGCCCGGTCCTGGGCTTCTTCCTCCGACAAGCCCTTCTCCCTCAAATCGTCCCTCACCTTCTCCATCCACCTTCGCTTCGGTCTGCCTCTCTTTCTCCTGCCATGCACCTCCATATTCATCGTTCTCTTACCCACATAATCTTCGTCCCCTCTCATCACATGTCCATACCATTTCAGTCTACTTTCTTGTATCTTCCTCGAGATTTCTCCAACCTTTGTTGTGCCCCTTATCCTTTCATTCCTTACTCTATCCAACCTTGTCACTCCGCACATCCATCTCAGCATTCTCATCTCCGTTACATCTAGTCTTTTCTCATGATCTTTCTTTATAGCCCAAGACTCAGCCCCATACATCATAGCCGGTCTTACCACAGTCTTATACACTTTTCCCTTAACCCTCAACCCTTTTCCTCAACCTAACCTAACCTAACCAGGGGTTGGGTTAGGTTAGATTAGTTTAGTTACTTAACGTTTAGGTACTTGTAGGTTATCCCCCCCTCCAATTTTGACAGAATATTTTCGTTAAAACTAACGAAAATATCACGACTTAACCAATTATCAAGGGCGTACAGTTGATCTATTATTAATTATAATATTGTTTGTTTCTGGAATAGTATTTACTATTTACTAATAGATCAACTGTACGCCCTTGATAATTGGTTAGGTTAAGTCGTGATATTTTCGTTAGTTTTAAAAAAAATATTCTGTCAAAATTTGTGTGTGTGGGGGGGGTAACCTACAAGTACCAACATTTAAAATAAAAAACTGGAAATGAAATTTCGCAATTTGGCAAATGGCGTACGAATCTGGCAAAAAGTCTGGGATCCGGGATAACATGAAAGTACCCCCAATTTTACCAACTGTTCTTACCTTCTTATGGAGTGTAGTTGTAAACACGAGTTACCTTTTTCAGAAATGCTTCAAACTTATATACAGTAATAATGCACTTAAGACAACCTAGCGTAGTGTAGGGCCAGATACCAAAGTAGTCAAAAGCCTACCGAGGCCTACAAGCTAGCTTCTTTCGAGCTGTAAGTAATGCTTTCGACTATTACTCTTAGTTTTGTTTAGTTCTTAGGAAACTAATATTGTATCAAGTATTAAATACTATTAATAAAAGTTAAATAATCCTGTAGGCCTTCGACTAATTGGGTACTTTGGTCGTATACTACGCTAGGTTGTCCTAATTATAGGTCTATAACACTCACGCCGAATAGATCGAAAATAATATTTTTCACCACTTTTATGTATTTTACACTTGCAACAACGCCTCCCACAGTAATTATGTTCTTAAACTGTAAATACGCAAGCAGTTCATACTCATCCTTCAAGAATTTATACAATCACTTAATGTTGAGACAAACATCTTGACACCACCACACTCAAATTACGTCTATCTCATCATATGTAATATAGGAATAGCCTATACGCAATTAAATGACGCATGTCCGCGGCTTTGTAATTAGAAGGAATATCTTATGAAATATCTATGGGGTTCAATTATTTGATCAATAAAACTATAGAAAAGAACGCAGTCATGAAAATCTTAAGCTTCACAAATCTTGACACGATATGAAGCTTAAGATTTTCATGGCTGCGTTCTTTTCTATAGTTTTATCGCGGTGCTGGGGTCTTCGTCGGGTCCAGTAATTAGTTTGGGGAGGGGAGGGGGGCTGGTCACACATATATTTTCGTTCATTACTCATCACCCCAACCCACCATACGAAGTTTGGTCGAAATCGGTTCAGAAACGTAAAAGTTTTTTCTGCGGACAGACGGACAGAAACAGACACACATTTGGTGAATTATAGTAGTAATTGTGTATTTTATTTTATTGTTTCTATTTTACATACAGGCATTTGCAATATTTATTATTTGTATTTAATGTGTATTTTTCATGTGGGTGTTACGTTATAGGGGAGAAAATCTTACGTCGGGAACGTATTTTCCGATAATACATACATTTCAGTGTTTTCCAGGAACGTATCTAGCACGTTAAGTCGGGTACGACTTGTACTCTGTCAATACTTTATACTTTGCAGTGAACATTTAAGCTCATTTATATCACAGTGTAGGCATGTATGTATATAGTGTTGGGCTTTCGACACTTTCAGCTGTGCAGAAATCTGCCTCAGTCAGCAAGCAGCCGCTCGGTCGCTCAGTGACTCTTGACTCCGTTACTCCAAATCAGTAACTGATCCCCCGCTTTCTTTTTATGCCAATACAGTATATATATATATATATTAATATATATATATATCTATTATTATTCCGCCTGTCGTTTGTCCTTTATGCAAGCGCAAACCGTTGACCTAGAGCTACCAAATTTGGCACGGGAACAACAACAGGTCCCAGATTGTGCACTTGGGTGTTATAATTAAAATTACTGGCCCGAAGGCCAGCACCGCGATTAAACTACAGAAAAGAAGACGCAGCCGTGAAAATTTTGAGCTTCACATTGTGTCAAGATTTCTGAATCTTAGATTTTCATGACTAATTATTTGGACACACAGTATATGCCGGTTAGGTTAATTAAATGCCCGGTTAGGTTAACTGAATGCCCGGTTAGGTCAACTGAATGCCCGGTTAGGTCAACTGAATGCCCGGGTAGATTAATTGAATGCCCGGGTCGGTTAATTGAATGCCCGTCATTACCCCCACCCCTCTCCCCCATTACCCCCACCCCCTGGGGATCTAATGAAATTTATCCCGGGCAACGCCGGGTACCTCAGCTAGTATATATACATGCAAACCCACAAGGAAAAGGAAAAATGTTTCCAAGACCTTTCGTGTATTCAACAGTACACCTCGTCAGTGAATGCTATGGAAATACAATGTATCCATTCCCTGACGAGGTGTACCGTTGAATACATGAAAGGCCTTCAAATAATTATTCCTTTTCATTGTAGGTTTGCATCATTCATTTATTTTAGGTGTTTAATTGTGAATTTCATTCCATATACTATATATATATATGATCTGCGGATCATACCGTGTATGCACGTACATAATTTGTGTTAGTTTGGACAAAGATTGAAGAGACCTAGCGTATTTCAGTAATTATGTAGCCTACATTCTAACAGAGTTTTAAAAATATCATGTATAAGCAGCTTACATAATTTCCACGTAATTAGGCCAAGTTACAACCCACTGTCTTGTATCTTTGATACAAATTTATCTGTATCTTGTATCCTAAAATGGTATATTTGATACAAGATACATTTCAAGAATCACAATTTCCGCAGTCATGACTTTTCAAATAAAAAGTTACGCATCGTTCAACTAATGGGAGTGCCAAATGTATGATAGCTAATCTCGTGATATAAACTATTCCACGAGCGTGGATTACCTGAAATCTCGTTGTGGTCAAAACCACCTCCAGATTTCTGGGTACATATTTTATTCTAAATATTTAGAAAAAAGTATCTGGTTCTTCTATCGCCTCGACCCTCGACCGTTATCTAGCGTTAATAATTAATTCAGTGGCGTAGCCAAGGGGTACATAGGAGGGCAATTGAGCGTCTGAAAGTGGCGCAGCGCGCCGCTTCGAATAAATTTTTCCGTTTTAAGTCGTAGGCCTATTTACTTATTTGAATCTGTCACTAGATTTACGGCAATCACGAAGAAACTCAATAAATGAAGAAACTTTTCCTCCCCTAAAACACTCTTTGTGCTTTAATTAAATTGAACATTCTACGATTTCATAAAAGCAAAACCTTTTCAAAATTAAGTCAGGATTAAGCTATCAAAACGTTTGTTTACGTACTAAAACTGATTTTAGGCACACGTCATTTTAAAATATAATGATTTAAACGACTGAAAAGCTCTTTTTCCTTATTACTTCTAGTCTCCAAACTTAAAGTGATCAGGGAAACGTAGCTTAGATATGACTTTTGTATCTCTGTATTTTACTCGTTTCTTTAAAAGTATCTCGCATCTTTGATACGCAATAAGCTAGTAGATCTTGTATCTACTGTAAGATAGATTTTTTAATGTATCTCGCATCTTTAATAAGCAATAAGCTAGTATCTTGTATGTAAGATACATTTCTTAATGTATCTCGCATCTTTGATAAGCAATGAGCTAGTATCTCGTATCTAAGATAGATTTCTTAATGTATCTCGCATCTTTGATAAGCAATGAGCTAGTATCTCGTATCTAAGCTAGATTTCTTAATGTATCTCGCATTTTTGATAAGCAATGAGCTAGTATCTCGTATCTAAGATAGATTTCTTCATGTATCATCCCCATCTTCGTCTGTATATTACCAATCCGGGTAATACTTACTAATTCATTTAGTACATCTAAAATTCAATGTAATGAAGCGTGTGCGGAAATTTGTACGTCAACATTTGTACGACGGAAATTTATACGCCAGCATTTGTACACCAGAACATTTATACGACTGGAAATTTATACGACTGACATTTGTACGACGGTAATTTAAGTATGCGCTCTACCGGACATTTTTACTTAAGTATGCGATCTATCCATGATAATAACCGTGACTTCATTTTTTATATAAAACAAAGCACAGGTGCAAAAAAAAATAAATAAATAAAATAAAAGTAAACATATTTAAATATTTTGAAAAATAATTTCAATTTGAAGAATTTAAATTTATCATGTATCACCAGCGCATTAAAGGATTACCAGTAGGTAAAATGTTATTGAATAGGTACAGGTGGTTAGGTTAAGTTAGGTCTGGAGATTAATGAGAAAAAACTCGCAAGATTTGTTCTCCGATTTTTTAAATGCCATTCGTTCTGTATATCGCTAGTTAAATTTTCTCTTAAATTGATAAGCTGAAATCTAGTTTCAATTATGCATTTAATTATTGTAATATGTAATTTCATAATTTGTGATAATTTGTATTTTAACTTACCTAGTTTCAAATTCAATTTTATTAACTGATCATAAATTTCTTGCGTATAACGTATAAATTACCGTCATATAAATGTTTGGCGTACAAATTTCCGGGTTTCGTAATGAAGGTCTACAATTGGGACCAAAAAAATAAGTCAGTTATTTACAAAATCTTGGTGTATATACATTATAACTCATTAAAATGTTTATCACATTACTATTCTTTGTTTTTTTTTTGGGGGGGTGAGGTTAAAAAATTGTACTGTTTGTGGAAGTTTGTCATTGTTACAGAGTGCCGCAGCACATTTTAAAGGCATTTTGCTTTTATTTACAATAAACTTTAATTAACTTTGAATGCTCTGAATACGACTCCATCAGTTTTCAATTTACAGTTGAGTCATTATGACATCAGCCTCCAGCATCTTTGATTGGCTGCAAAAATAGCCTTCATCCGAGTTGCATAATTATAATAGTTAATTAATATTCTTAAAATTTGCAATAAGAAATTATAAATTAATACATAATTTTATTTTTAAAAATTTATACTTTGAAATTACATAATAAAAATTGTCTGATTCAACCTCATTTTAAAAACGTATATACCTGTTTGGCTACTCACTCGAGGTTATAAACGCAGGAATTTTCACAAGAATAATCCCAGAGATTGATATATCTATAATAATAATAAAAGGACGGTGTGTGTGTGTGTGTGTGTGTGTGTGTGTGTGTGTGTGTGTTCCAGCCATAACTCCAAAATGGAAGCAGTTACAAATATGAAACTTCACACACATATTGATTAGGTCCCCAGGTTGTGCACTGGGTGTTAATAAATTCAATAATTAAAATTACTAGGCCTGAAGGCCCCAGCACCGCGATTAAACTACAGAAAAGAACGCAGCCGTGAAAATTTTGAGCTTCACATTGTGTCAAGATTTCTGAATCTTAAGATTTTCATGGACTAATTATTGGTCAATAAAAATATAGAAAGAACAGTCATAAAAATCTTGAGCTTCACATATAATTAAAACTAGCGGAGCGACCCGGCGTTGCCAGGGGGATGTTGAACTATATATATATATATATATATTATATATATATATATATTATATATATATTTAAACGCAAACACGCAGTATAATTAACGTAAAGAACGACGCTTGTAGGAGAATTCCGCGCAAGATGAGAGCGAGAGAACGAAACAAATGAAAAAATGGGTATATATTATATATATATATATATATATATATATATATATATATACAGTATATGCCGGTTAAGTCAACTGAATGCCCTTAGGTTAATTGAATGGCCGGTTAGGTTAATTGAACGCCCGGTTAGGTCAACTGAATGCCCGATTAGATTAATTGAATACCTGGGTAGATTAACTGAATGCCCGGTTAGGTTAATTGTACGCCCTTGAAGATTGGTTGAGTCGTGATGTTTTCGTTAAAACTAACGAAAATATCACAACTTAACCTAACCAATCGTCAAGGGCGTCCAGTTGATGATTGATTAATTGAATGCCCGGTTAGGTCAACTGAATGCCGATTAGGTTAATTAAATGCCCGTTTGGATTAGATTAATTGAATACCCGGGTAGGTTAATTGAATGCCCGGTTAGGTTAACGTGCGCCCTTGACGATTGGTTAGGTTAAGTCGTGATATTTTCGTTAGCTTATAGCGTTCAATATCCACCCCGGCAACGCCGGGTCGTTCCGCTAGTGTGTGTATATATATATATATATATAATATATATATATATATATACTAGGAGGGGCGACAAGCTTCACCTTCGCGAAATGAGGAAATCATCGCGCCGAACCTTTGTAAGGTTGTAAAGTAAGGTGTATATACAGTATATTATAAAGTTTGACCTCGTGAAATGAGGACTCATCGCATGGAACACCTGAAATGTTAATATATATACCTTTGGTTAGCTCCCGCTCGAATTGTTCATTCTGACGAAGGTCAAGCTTTTCACTCCACCTTAGACCTACAGTTTAACGTGGAATCCGAACCACGCCTCATCAGCAGCCCAGCGTCTTAAGCACTAGGCCACCTAGGGTACCCATTTATCTACCAACCACTTTCTTTTATTGTGTGGAAGGATGAACAGCTGGGTTTTGCTGCGCGCCGGCTGCCGTCGGGTCTCGAACCCGGGGCCGATGGATTCGTAGTCAGCGACGCTAACCACTACACCACCGAGGCGCATCAAGGTGTGTATATATATATATATATATATATACACATTTTTTTAATGCAGGAAGGAGGGACCAAAGGCGAATGCCGCAAAAGCGTCTCCGCCCCAATAGAAGAAGAGGAAAGCCAAAATGAAGGTCCAAAATGTTTTCGAGATGCCGAGACACTCTGCGTTTGTAAGATGGGAGGTCATAGACAGGAAGAAAGATGGATTGAGGAAGATTGTTCCAGAGTTCACTGGTTTAGTAGATGAAAGATTGAAAATACCGATTAACCCTCTTGCGTTAGAGAGTTGGAGAGAAAAAAGAATGAGAAAGTGTTGAAAGTGTGATGCTGCGTGCTCTCCTTAAAGGAGGAGGCGCGCAGTTAGAGATTCAGAAGAACAGTGTCCATTACAAGAGCAATAGTAAAGAGAGAGTGAGGCAAGATTGCGGCGATGAGAGAGGGATTGAAGACAGTCAGTAGGAGGCGGGGAACTGATGAAACGAAAAGCCTTTGATTCCACCCACGTGTTGCGTGGGTTGAGCCACCCCCAACGCACGAGAAGCATACTCCATACAGGGGCGAGCGAGACCCCTGCACAGAGAGAGCAACTGAGTGGGAGTGAAGAAACCGCAGAAGCGGCCAACGCATCTAACGTCTTAGAAGCTGTTTTAGAAAGAGAGTACGTAATCTTTCCAGGAAAGATCATGAGAAAAGGAAACGCTAAGAATGTTAAGAGAAAGGAAGGATTGAGTTGTGTTGTTGAAGGTAAGTAGTCGTGTAGAGGACTGTGACGAGTAGACGGGTGGAGGAACTGAGTTTTTGAGGCACTGAAAGCCACGAGGTTTTCTCTGCCCCAATCAGATACAGCAGAAAGATCAGAGGTCAGGTGTCCCATAGTCGCCCCACGCGCGCGCGAATCATGCAGTGACTGCTGTGAGGGACGCTTTGGGAAGCGGGTGGAGAAGTGAAGAGTGGAATTATCGGCATAGGAGTGAGTAGGACGGGAAGTGCAAATTAAAAGATCATTACCAAATAAAAGGAAAAGAGTGGGTGACAGTACAGAATCCTGAGAAACACCACGTTAATAGCTTTACGAGAAGAACAGTGGCCATCTACAACCGCAGCTATAGATCGGCCAGAAAGGAAATTAGAGATGAAGGCACGGGTAGAAGGATAGAAACCGAAGGAGAGCACTTTCGAAATTAAAGAGTTGTGCCACTCTCTATCAAAAGCTTTTGATATGTCAAGCGCAATAGCAAAAGTTTCACCGAAATCCCGAAAGGAGGATGACCAAGAGTCAGAGAGATATGTAAGAAGATCGCCAGTAGAGCATCCCTCGCGGAACTCATACTGACGATCTGAAAGAAGATTGTGAGAAGAGAGGTGTTTAAGAATCTCCCTATTAACCCTTTAAGGACGAAAGGTACAAATCAGGGATGGGTTCAAGTACTGGCGGCGGTACTTGTGGACAAGTACAAGTACTAAAGGAAAATTCAAGTACAAGTACAAGTACCAGTACAGAGTTTTTGCATAATACTTAAGTCCAAGTCCAATTACATAATGATGTACTTAAGTACAATTACAAGTACATTTTTATAGGTAGTTTAATAAAAATCTTTAAATCAGATTCATCAGGTTCCATATGTTGGATGGATTAGATGATGCCATGATGTTATACTTAATGCACACTCGTACAGCTATGTGTGGTTACTGTGGTAGGCTGGTAGCTACTGAAAGATTGAAGTGAAGAGTGGCACAAAGTCAACATGTTGATGCCTGTTGAGACTTGAGAGACACAAAACAGAGTTGCCAGATAGTACCATTGGGGCTTATAGTATGCCAATTTTAATAAATAACAATTTATAATAATAGAAATAATTTATCAACAATGAAAATACAATTGCAATAAAATAATTACTTTGTTGACATTAAATAAACATTTAATTTTGTTTACATGCAACATGTACTTGAAAGTACTTGATACTTGATTTTTCAAGTACTTATGGGCTAAGTACAAGTACAAGTACATTGACTATTTAAATCCCAAGTACCAGTACAAGTACAAGTACACAAATTTTGCACTTAAGTTCAAGTACTTGTACTTGAACCCGAGCCTGGTACAAATTGCTAACGTTTCAAATACACGCATTCATAACTTGACCCTACAAACAATTCAGGGCTTAAAGGGTTAAGGATAGATTAAAAATTTTAGAAAGGCAAGAAATCAAAGCAATTGATCGATAGTTAGTTGGTTGAGAGCGGTCACCCTTCTTTGGGACATGCTGAATGAAAACGAACTTCCATCAGGAAGGAAAAGTACCAGATGAAAGACAAAAACGAAAGAGTTTGCCTATGCAGGGTGTCAGCACAGAAGCACAGTGTGTATATATATATATATATATATATATATATATATATATATATATATATATATATATATATATATATTTCAAATTTTGATAAAAATAATATTTGAGCAAAAAAACTTCACTTTTTTCTACGTGATGGTCAAAATATGATAATAAAAACCCACTCTAATAGACAGAGTTTATTTCCACAACAATTTCGATGCCCACTGGCTGGCATCCTCTTCGGGTGGATACAGAAAAACGAAGAGGATGCCAGTGGGCATCGAAACTGTTGTGGAAATAAACTCTGTCTATTAGAGTGGGTTTTTATTATCATAAATATTTGAGCAACATGGCAAACCAATGTTGGTTAAAATATTGCAGTGAATGTAATTTCTTCCCCTATACCTTACCCTAAAAATGTACTGTAACTCCATCTCGTTGAAATTGAATTAGTATAAGGGTCGCGTTTTAAAAACTTAATGCTTTTATATACCAAAACAAAGGCATCGAAATGTTACCGTTATACGTCTCACTAAAAGTATCATTAGTTTAGAAATATTACTTTCACGTGTTTCTTTACGTTTTTCGATATTACATTATTAATTCTGTGAAAATTATTAATTAAGCAAAGAAATCTGCAAATTCTTCTTTCATTTTGATCCATGTACAGTATTTTCAGAGTATTGATCAAAGAGATGCCACATTCATTGAGAATACTCGTCAATATCAAAATGTTTCGCAATTTAACGAAACTTTTTAAATTTTATATTCTGATCGGAGAAGTGGCAACGAATTATATATACAGAGAGAGAGAGAGAGAGAGAGAGAGAGAGAGAGAGAGAGAGAGAGAGAGAGAGAGAGAGGTGTATATTGCATAATTTTTCTTATAAGCTATTGTAATAAGCTTTGAAATGTATTTTCGATATGTTTATAATAATGATAATAACTTTCATATCTTTACAACAGCAATAGCGAAATAAAAATAAAAATTTTTGTTCTTCAAAGCTTTGGAGTCACGTTTCACTAAAGCTGTATTTCTCCACGTTTGAATTCTTGTACTGAAAAATGGAATAATGTTACTATAGAAGATAGATAAAGTGTTGTTTCTAGAAGAACGACACTGAAGAAGAAACAATAGAATCAACGCAGACACCTACATCTTTAAAAGGGTATTTGTATAACTTTCCATAGAAATAGCCTTCATAATAAATTCATTGATTTTCTAGACAATTTTCAGTTGCAGCTCTGGGAAGCGAGGTGTTGGGGTTGAGGTCGAACGCTGAGGAACTCCTCCTATACAATTTATGAATTATATTAATAAGGGCAAACATTCGAGCAAGGGTTTAGTTGTTAAAGAAGGTTAAAGCATATTTAAAATTTTATTTTTGTGAAACAAACAAAATTTTAAGTATATATATATATATATATAATTTCTAGGAAAACCAGTTTATTTGCAAACGAATCATAAAAAAGCAAAGCTGTGGTACAACTTATGAAGCTGTTTTCTGAGCACTGATAATTTTAATTTTTTTCGGTGAACTTTTTTCCGCAACTGTATGTAACTATATTGGAATATAATGAATCTTCACTTTATGTCTACAATTAGAGTTGTTTTTAGCCTCGACCTGAAGGCATAAATATTTTGAATATACAGAAGGTTGACAAAAGTAAATAGACACCACGATAATTGTCCTCAAAAACAAATGGCAAAACTCCTCAATGGAATGCGAAAACGTGTGTCAACTTCACATAATTTGAAGGGGAAACCAACACGATTCTAAATATATTCATTCAATAAATCTGTTCTTATTTATTCACTTTCATTCTCAAATCAAAAACAATTGAAAAAAAAACAAAAACAAAGGTGTCTATTTACTTTTGTCAACACTCCGTATTTAAAGTTGTTCCGAATTTTCAGTTTATAAACAAAGATGAAAAATCGTTGTAGACAACCATAAAAGGACTGATTACCACCACCACGAGTGGAATATAAGAATGAATTTCCGAGTGAGATTTATTAAAACTATATATATATATATTAAGGGGGGGTTATACCCCCCCCCCCCCAAAGATAAATACGTAATAAGTTTTATTAGAAATCAATATTTAAAGAGTGTCGTATCTTTCCTTTATCGTAATGGTAGAAAGGCTACAAATTTTTTTTATTGTATCATTGAGAGAGATTTTCCACAATACAGAGAAGAATCATTCACACTCACCTCCGCTTTGTGTCGAATGACACACGGACAATTAATCAACCCCCTTCCCCTCTTATAAGCCCCCACCACAAGCATCCCCAGTCTCTCTCTCTCTCTCTCTCTTCTCTCTCTCTCTCTTACCTGTTCCCGATCCCCATCTTAATTCTGGAGGAACTGTAGACTAGTCTTTATCTCGCGGAAGGTAATGCCATCAGAGGATAAGGCGAGATAAGACGACTGAAGAAGGAGACTAATGCCTTCTCTAATTACCTGAAGCCTCTTTAATATTTAATACTTCTTTTCCTAATCGCGATATATATATATATATATATATATATGTGTGTGTGTGTGTACACACACACACACACACACAGAGGATTGATAAAAGTAAATAGATAGACGACTTGGGTTTTTTCCATAGTTTTTTATTTGATAATAATAGAAGTGAAATAAATAATAACAGATTTATTGAATGAAAATATTTAGAATCGTGTTGCTTTCCCCTTTTCCATTACGTGAAGCTGACACTCGTTCTGGCATTCCATTTGTTCTTGGGGACAATCATCGTGATGTCTAGATGTCTATTTATTTTTGCTACCCATATATATATATATATATAATATATATATATATATATTATTTTTACTTGTATACATTTTTTAAAAGGTTTAAAAATGTTAAAGAAAAAATCGACTACTTTTTTCGACTAGCTACTTTTGCGTTTTTGGTGTACCTGAGGAAGGTGTACCTGACGAAGGTCTGCAATTATAGTCAGTGTCTTTTTATCTGAAGTTTTGCCGAGTCATCTTTTTTCCTGGAGTGACGAGGATTTTGGGGGAGGGGGAAGGGGGAGAGGGGGGTTAGTCTGTTATAGGAAGGAGAGGGGTAAAAAAATTTAGGGAGAACTTAAGAGAGTGGGGGGTGGAATGATTGTTTCTGGGGAAGGGGGAGTGGGAGTGGGGGAGCCAGAGTTTGTCTTTTAGAAAACGATTTCAGTACAAAAAATGTTGCGCGAGGTTTTTTTCATTACGTGTTATCTATCCATCTATATATATATATATATATATATATATATATATATATATATATATATATATATATATATAGGGTTATAGACGTACTGTGTATACTACTCTTGGTTTAACGTGTTACAACATGTTTTGAGCGAGAATGGGAACCAAAGAGTGTTTGCGCATCATTTAGCTCGGTGGCCAAATTCATTGATCTTTTTCGCACCAGAAAGGAAAAGATTAATTTATTTTTTCATGAAATCATTTGTAATTTGCGAAGAAAGAAGAAATTCTTGAAAAACATTTTATCCACTTCGTGATCTAAAGTGCAGTAATAATGCAACACTTGTGTGCAAAGGGTCTATAGTGTATGCCTCTTATCTTTCCAACACGAAAACTGTATGACATTGTCATATATATATATATATATATATATATATATATACCTGATCCGTGGTATTATTATTCGTACAAAGCCTATAATTGCCGATAATATCCGATACCGGAGAGAAAAGAATGAGCTTTACGCCGCCATAAACAAACTCCGATACGTTATTTTACCGATACCGATAAATGTTAAACCCAATCTACGTCATCATTTCCCGATACCATCACACACACACACACACACACACACACACACACACACACACGCTGCATTTTGGAAAATTGGTAACTAAGAATACCCAGGTATCGATGGTTGAATTGTCGATGCCGAAATGGTCTGATTCCTGTTGCCTGCTAATTAGTGGTTCCTCAAAACGAGTAATGGTCGACCTTTCATTAAACATGTTTTGGACATGTTCCAAATTTGCTTATGTTCAAGTGACGATTTTTTAGTCTTCCGCCATCAATTTTGTTTTTTTCCTTAACCAAATAATTCTTTCGACTGATTATTATTTCGGTTTTCTCGAGGCGTTGGTTAGGGAGGGTAGGAGATTCGGGCGGTTGAGGTTGTGAAGTTGGGGCTGAAGAGTAAGGTGGAAAATGAACTTTTATTTGTATATTTTTGAGTTAGGGGTGAAGAACAATAACAATTTCTATCGTTTTTTTTTTTAATTTTTTAATTTAATTTTTAATTCCATTCGTTGGTTTAAATGTTCGTTTTCTTTTTCTTTCAAAGGGGTACGTTTTTATTTTCATTACTTTTTTCCTCACTTTAATACTGGTTAACTTTTCTCTTCCAAAGGAAAGTTATTCCAATATATTTTCTCGCCCACCCCCACCCCTCTAAAAGGGTTCCCACATTTTCTCTGGGTTCTTTAATTAATGTTTTTAATTTAACTTATTTTCTTTTCAAAATTCTCTCTCTCTCTCTCTCTCTCTCTCTCTCTCTCTCTCTCTCTCTCTCTCTCTCTCTCTCTCTCTCTCGTGGGTGTGCACAATAAACGAACGCTAAGTATTATAATATTTTAGTCACAAATTTCAAATTATTTCGCAAAATCAGTACTTTTCTTTCTTTAAATCTTCAACAGTCATTCACAAAACTCAATTCTTCCGATATTATTAGAGAGAGAGAGAGAGAGAGAGAGAGAGAGAGAGTTTTAATTAAAGTTTTTTGTGTGCAAAGTTTCCCACTATTACAAGTGAACATCCTTCCTGTGCGTTTTTTTCTCAAATCCCTAATTATACACAGTAATTACCGATATATATATATATATATATATATATATATATATACTTAAAACACCATGTCAATAGCTTTAAGTGTAAGTGGGAAGAAAAGGTTCACTGTTTCTCACACACACACATATATATATATATATATATATATATATATATATATATATATATATATATATAGGGTGGCCCAGAAGTTTTGCTTCATTTTTTTTTATATTCTAACAATAATGAGGCAGGACTTGTGGCCCACCCTGTGTATATAGGCCTATATATGATACCCCTAAAGAGAGTAGTAGAGTATTTGGAATGGAATGTAACGACAGAGGCACGAAAATGGATATGAATGACATTGTTCAATGGATTATAATAACAGATCATTGTTGTTGTTGGTTAGCCGATCAGCCCACCCTGATGGAGCAAGCCGGCGGCACGCGGGTAACCGATCGCCCTCTCCGGAGTGGACCAGAGGTTCAGCGCACTAGTGATATTGTGTTGTGTTCTGTGTTGTGCTAGAGCGGTACAGTCTGTCATAATGTGTTCAAATGTTTGTGGTGTGTCCTGGCACAGGTGGCAGGTGTCGTCTGTGGAGTTGTCTAGTCTGTGTTTATATGTCTGTAAGTTGGGGTGATGTCCACATCGGAATCGTGCTAAGTTAACTCGATCCGATCTGCTGAGGCTGATCTCTGACCTGTCAATGGGTGGCGGCTTCGCACCTAGGACCGCATTCGGACCGAGTCGTGTCAGTGCTTTGTGGGTTAGGTGTGTTGTGTGTATGTGTTTTCTGTACTGTGTGATGTCTGTGGGGCGTGATATGGAATGGAGTATTTGGTTATAATGTCTCTCTGGTGTTACCTTAATGGTGCGAGGTGTTGGTACATGATTGTACATGTAGTGGCAAGGGTGTTGTGGGTTAGTTGTCGCTGCTGCCATGAATTGTGTTCCCTTCATATCTAAATGTTCCCTAACTTTCAGTATTTTTGTTTCTGTGTAGCAGGTGTTCTAGTGGTGTTGTTTGAGTGCATCCTGTAATGATACGAAGTGCGTTGTTTTGTATTGTCTGTAAGGTGTTTATGTGTGTTTGAGATAATGGGTGCCCAGCATGGGCTAGCATCAGTGGTGTAGTGCTGTGGGAACGCGTGGGAACGGCGTTCCCTTACTTTTTTTGGTAGACGGAACGGCGTTCCCTCACTATTTCAAATAAATCCGAACTTACAAATCTCTAACGTCATGAAATTTTAATTCCCACCCCTACCTAGGAGAAATATGAGAAAGAATCATTAACTGCTTCATTTCTTTTAGCTTCGACTGAGGCAATGCTAGCCTATAAAGATCTGGTGAAACAGTCACCACGGCGTACCAGTTGTTAACTTTTTTTTAGTTAATCATTCCAGTTGTTAGCTATTTTTATTGATCGTACTGGATGTCGTATATCTAATGACACTGGAAATACTGCATCTTCAACCTTGGAATATATCCTAATATCCAGTGCATATGACCCCAAAATATCCCTGAAATTGGTCAGATTTCAAAAGATTTCCCGGGGGGCTTACAGTGCCCCCGGACCCCCAGCTGTATGGGCTCGCCGCGCTCGCCATTGTCCCCCCCGCATCTGAGTAACACTTTCAAAATGCGTTCCCTCACTTCTTTATTTGGCACTACACCACTGGCTAGCATAGTCCATAACTGAGCGAATATATTGTTTGTATATGAGTGATGTTGTTTCCTGCTGGTGTCCAAAGTTTGTGCCTGTTAGTACCCTAAGCGTGTTAAGTCTTAACGTACATTTGTTTTTAATGTCCTGAATGTGGTTTGCAAAAGATAATGATGTGTTGTATGTGACCCCAAGTATTTTGGTCCTGTGAGTGTGTGGAATGTTGGTGTTGCTTAGTGTAAGCTGTGGAGTTATCTGGTGTTCTTTTGTGTTGCTTGTTAGCAAGGTGATGGTTGATTTTATGGGCGCTACTTTGAGTCTATTGTGTGTGAGCCAGTCTTGTATACTGTTTATGTATGTTTGTAGGTTATTTGTAGCGGTGTCGATGTTGTTGTGGGTGGATGTTAAAGTGATGTCATCTGCATATGATGATAAGGTAAGCTTGTTATCTATGAGTGTTGGAATGTCATGCATGTATAAGTTGAACAGTGTTGGTGAGAGAACAGAGCCTTGAGGGACCCCGTTGCGAAAAAGTTTGTTTTTGGATGACTTGCCATTAAATGTGACATGTGAGTATCTTCCTGAAAGATAGTTGCTCAGCCACCTTTTGGTGTTATTGTGCATGTTTGTGTTGAGTATTTTGTTTATGAGAGGGAAACGTGGGATAGCATCAAATGCTTTACTAATGTCTATTGTTGCTAATAGTGTACGTTGAGCTGGTCGTCTGGAGTTGATGCCATCCATGATGTGCTGCGTGAGGTTAGTAAGTAATGTCGTGGTTGAGTGGTGAGGTCTGAATCCATGTTGAGTAGGTGATAGTGGTATGTGTATGGTATGGTGTAGTGGTGTGTGATTTGTAAGATTAGTCTTTCTGTTACTTTGGAAGGTGTGCATAGTAAAGTAATGGGTCTATAGGAAGCTGGTTCTGTTGGGCTTTTGTTTGGTTTGAGTAGTGTAATAATTTTACCTTGTTTCCATATGTCAGGAATAATACAGTGTTGGTATGAATATTTGCTGATGTTTGTGAGAGCTAGTATTCCATGTAGGCCCAAGTGTTTAAGGTGTATGTTAGATATGTTGTCTGGTCAGTAGCCTTCGAATTCTTAATGTTTTTGATGATCTTGGTGGTTTGGTCTGTATTGAAGGGTGTAATAGTCGTGTCGAGTCTGTAGGTTTTCTCGTGTCTGGCTGTTTGTCCGTGTGCACGTTTCTGGTTGTTGTTATTATTGTTTCTTGTGGTGATAGGCTCCGTACGGGAGCCTCGTTAGTACGTTGATCCCCTATAAATATACTTGGCATTGATGCTACGAGATGCTCGTATCCTGAATCGGTGTATGGGCGAAGCGGTGCTTTATATAAAACAGTGAAGCATTTCTTCTCGCTTTAATTAAGCTATTGAGGGCTACGTCGTAGCCAGCGACATTGGGTCTGGAGAGTAGTTGGATGGGAGACCGTCCCCCGCGTTGAGATTATGTAGTGATCCTCCGTGTTTTAGATTCCACGTAAAGATGTAGGTCCCCTCCGCTATTTGACCTTAGATGTTGCGAAGAAGGTTAAACAACTCAATCAAACAAAAACTTAAGCTATTGACAAATGTACCTCAAACATTGAGGAAAAAAAATATATATACTCGTACATATATATGTGTGTGTGTGTGTGTGTGTGTGTGTGTGTGTGTGTGTGTGTGTGGTGTGTGTATGTGTGTGTGTGTCAAGGTACAACAGTCTGGATTAACTGCTTTATTGAGAGAGTAAAGCTTTTTAGAATATTTTATCAGTAACCGTAAGAAAGCCGTTTGGGCGTATTATTTTAGTCCGTAATGAAATAGAAGGAATGCCTCTCATTTAACTGAACACTAAGGCCGGCCGCGCACAGTGTCGTCTTGCGACTGACGACTCGGGTCGTGACGACTGGAGTCGCGCGTGATTTTACATTGACAGAATGGGAACCCCGCACATCGCAGGGACCGCAACGCGATTCGCGTCGCGGTCGCTGCAGTGTGCGGGGTTCCCATTCTGTCAATGTAAAATCACACGCGACTCGAGTCGTCAGTCGCGAGACGATCCCGTGTGCGGCCGGACTAAAGAGAAGGTTCACGTTTGAACTGCACCATTAAAGACTGCAAAATCAGTTAACTGTTGTGGATTTTATACAGTGTTTCTGGAAAACATCAATAGAAACATTTTTTTTTTTTAGAAAAAAATCCTTTGTCTGGAGACACTTAAATCTTCGAACTTCGGAAGTTTCCCCAAGAACTTCAACGTAAGGGGGTTCGGGTGAGGTTGAGGGGGTAGGAGGGGGTCGTTCGCTTTTATTTCGTGACAACCGGATTAAAAGTTAGTCAGTAACTGTCTTAAATCTTCACTTTCCGATTTTGGGCGAGTTTGAAGCTACGTTTAACGGGTCGTGCCTTCGGTAGAATTCTGAGCTGGTGAATGGGTATAGAGATAGTCTCGTTTGGTGGACCGGTGTACTGAGTGTAGATAGAATGGACACCTTACGAACAGTCACATTTCGCGATCCTGTTTTCACATCATTGCCATCTGTGGGCCTATTACATGAAGAGGTGAGAGGGAGATAAGTAGTGCGGGAAATCATTAAGCAACTCTCTCTCTCTCTCTCTCTCTCTCTCTCTCTCTCTCTCTCTCTCTCTCTCTCTCTCTCTCTCTCTCTCTCTCTCTCTCTCTCTCTCTCTCTCTCTCTCTCTCTCTCTCTCTCTCGTTATGTCAATAGTAGAAAGCCCATTAGAAGCATGATAGGCCCGTTAAAGGACCACAGCGGCGCGCTGCGGACCTCCGACGCGGACATCGCTAATGTGCTGAATGAGTACTTTGCGGGAGTGTTCACCAGGGAGGACACCCCTCACCCCCGAGCCAGGCTTCAGGCACTAAGGTGCTGGCCTGGATAGTGTTCGGTGTACCGCGACAGTCGTTGCCGATAGACAAACTGAACGCGTTTAAGGCTCCTGGGCCAGATCAGTTCCTCCCAAGTGTTGTGGGAAGTGCGCAACCAGGTGGCTCCCCACCTGGCTACAGTCTTCAACAAATCGTTGGAGGCGGGTCAGGCACTTGGTGACTGGAGGAAAGCCAACGTGACCCCTATCTTCAAGAAAGGGGATCACGAAAGTCCAGGCAACTATCGTCCCATTAGTCTCACTTCAGTTGTAGGTAAATTATTATAGTATAGGGGATAATAGCGGATAGGATCGTTGACCATTTGGATTCCTACAAGCTGCTTGGGAATTCCCAACATGGGTTTAGACGGCATAGGTCGTGTCTCACCATCTTGCTCGAGTTTTTCCAAGTCATGTTGAGTGAGTATGATAAGAGTAAGGCGATTAATATGCTTTATCTCGACTTTGAGAAAGCCTTTGATAAGGTACCTCACCGCCGGCTAATGGCGAAAGTGCGCGCGCTGGGTATTGGTGGGGAAGTAGGTAGGTGGATTGAAAACTGGCTGAAGAATAGGCGGCAGAGGGTTGTAATTAAAGGGGCTAGCTCTGGTTGGGCCTCGGTCACTAGCGGGATTTCTCAGGGTTCCGTTTTGGGGCCGCTGTTGTTTATCATTTACATAAATGATATCGACACTGGCATCGTCAGCAGGATCGCCAAATTCGCTGATGACACCAGGCTTGAGGCCAATGTTGGGACGTCCGAGGCGATCGAGCAACTGCGTGCGGACCTACGTAGGCTAGGAGAATGGTCTGAAAAATGGCAAATGCCGTTTAACTTGGATAAATGCAAGGTGATGCACATTGGCTACGCCAATCCCAAGTCGAACTACTCCATGTTGAGGAGTAATATCGAGGCCACTGATTTGGAAAAGGACTTGGGTGTGCTAATTAGCAGCGACCTTAAGTTTACCAAACAGTGCGTAGAGGTGGAAAAGAAAGCCCAGAAGCTGTTGGGTTATGTGAGGAGGCAATTTCGATTTCGGAACAAGGAGATTGTGCTCTCTCTGTACAATTCCCTAGTTCGGCCGCACCTGAAGTATGCTGTGCAGTTCTG
>JAJOZX010002841.1:460000-470000 GCA_023014485.1 Bathynomus jamesi
AGGGACTAAGATCAATATTAAGGAAGTTTATGAGGAACAAAAAGAAATTGAATAACTCATTAACGCGGCGAGTGTTGAATGCGCCCTCCATTATTATCAATGACACTCTGTTGTAGCCTCGTACACCAACCATTGGCGAGCTGCTTTAGAAATGGTATTTTGGATCGCGCTCATTCCACGCTGTTAAAATGCACTCTCGAAGTTGACTGACATTTTGAATAGTTTGTCCGTAAACTTTGTCAACTAAGCGTCCCCAAATGAAATAGTCAACTGGATTTAAATACGGACTCTTTGGTGGCCAATCTTTTGGCGCGGTTATCGCGAGCGGTGTGCCGAGACCGATTGCATTGGAGCGCCGCCATCTTGCTGGAAAACATAATTCTCACCGTAAATTTCAATTTTAGGCAACATCTTACTCAATATATCGTCGCAGTAATGTTTTGCGTCAATTTTCACGCCTTTATCCCCGAAAACAACGAATGTTTTTCCTAAACGAGAAACACCAACAGAAACCATCACGGACTGACTGAAGTGATGATGTCTTTCTCGAAGGATAAAGCTTTTTGGAATATCTTCTTGTTTTTTCTTACGTTACCGTACACTCGTTTTGCGTATTTTGAGGTCGTTCAATACTGAAAACCTTTTCATCCGTGAACCAAATGATAGACGCGTCGTCGTTATCGGAACTAAAACAGCGAAGCAGTCGACGGCAACATCGTACATGTTTTATTTTGGACTGTTCATATACGCGATGTATTTGGAAGGGTGTAAAATGTTTTCGGACGAAGGTCCTTCTTCGCAATTCGACGCGCTAAACTTTGTTTATTACCAGCGCGATTAGCGGTTCTCCGTACACTTAAACCCGAACCGGGTATCGTCGTTTTGGCCGCAAATAGGTTCGCTTACGGATTCAATGTTTGTCGGGGTTCTTGCTGTAAGCCGTCGTCTACTTTTCGACTTTCGTGGATGAGTTCCCATTTCACGATTTTTTTCTAACAAACGTGTGACACTACGTACTGACCAATGTCGACCGGATACAGTTTTATTATTCTTTTAACACCGAAACCTTTTTCCTCGCGAAGAAATTTCATAACACTTTTGTCTTCCTCACTTTAGACGTGCCATAATAACTCGCATAAAATAACAAAATTAACCAACTTCCTTCGCGCGCTGCCAAAAATGATTGCCGTGAGAGCAATGCCGTCTAGGCCTAGGCGTACTTCACTAATTATTAGCCTGCCTACCCTAAGCCCTCTACAACGCATAACAATGCACCAACTAGCCTAACCTAGGCCTACCGTGAATCGACGAATGATCCTAAATTTGACTGTAAAATTTAACAATTTTTCTACTTTCGTATCGTTAACTTTATTTAACAACTACTGTTCAAGTTATATTTGTAAAAAGACTACTCAATACTCATCCGATATAAATAAACTACCTCTCGACTAATATATATATATATATATATATATATATAATATATATATACAGGGTGTTCCATAAGTCCGGTCTCAGGAAAATTTATTTTAAATTAAATTCACAAAAGTAATACATTAGAACTAAAACAAATGTTCAAAATGATGTCTTATTTTGGGAAGTAAGTTACACTCGTGAGGAAAAGACCTCGGAGGCCTTTTCCTCACGAGTGTAACTTACTTCCATATTAGCCATTGCGCGTTATTCTACCTGCAACAAAACAAAAAAAGGTCCTCAAAACAAGACATCAATTTGAATATTTCTTTTAGTTCTAATGTATTACTTTTGCAAATTTAATTTAAAATAAATTTTCCAATGAAACCGGAATTATGGGACACCCTGTATATTCGTTTCTTGGAAAATGTGTTTCAGTGTGTGTGTGTGTGTGTGTGTGTGTGTGTGAATAGTTACTTCTCCCTCTCTCCCTCTGGCCTTTTCAGACGTATAAATAATTCTTCACTGATGGAAGTTCATATTGCGAGATATTACGCTTTTGAAAATAGGAGAGAGAGAGAGAGAGAGAGAGAGAGAGAGAGAGAGTTGCATGTAAAGTTTGTGAAAATTTTCGCCTGTAACGAAACCTAAAAAATATATAAAAAAAAATCACGAGAAAATACTAATTGGTATTATTCTGTTTTTGTTCGAATATTTTATTGTTTTTTGTTACAATAATAAAGTTTCGAGAGCAAAACCCAATCATTTACCAATTAGTATTTTTTTGGTGTTTTAGAAATTAAATGGTTGTACGCGAACTTTCTTTCGAAACTGTTCATTGAGTATTTCGTCAATAATGAATGTTTTGATGCGGATGTAAGTTATACGCCACAACATACATTTTAACACAACATTCACCCACTACAATTTCTTTCACAAATTACGAATTTTCACACATTTTCTTTTCGTCATTTCCTACTGTACGTTTCTGTTCTACGTTTCACTAAAATAAACTCCATCACTCCTGAGACAACTCTTTCACAGTGCTCCTGAAACTATTAAACTCCCTTAATTAACAACTCCCTTACTATTCTTTTGAACTTTTCAAAAACTCTTAAAAATATCCCTTAAAACTTCGTAAGAAATCCCTTCAACTCCCTGAAACCGACAAAACTCACTCAGTGACCTTTTGCCATACAACTTTAAATTAAAATTCCATCAAAGTGTATTACAAGTTGAAGTCCAGAGCTGGGCACTTGCGGGTTTTTTTGCGGTACTGCGGTACTGCGGTACTACCGCACTACCAAACCGGTACCGCATAACGCAGTACCGCAAAGGATCGCTGAAAGTACAGCCTGTACTTTCAGCGATCCTTTGCGGTACTGCGTTATGCGGTACCGGTTTGGTAGTGCGGTAGTACCGCAGTACCGCAAAAAAAACCGCAAGTGCCCAGCTCTGAATTTATTATTATTTATTATTTACAACTCCCGTAAAACTCTTCTGAAAGTGCCTCCGTCAAACTCTTTCAAAAACCTGCCAATTGGGTGCCCCTAAAAACCCTCTATCGAAACTCCAAACCTGCCTAAGACCCCCAACCCCCCTTCAAAATGGGAAGGACAAAAGAAAAGCAGGAGATTGGGGTAGGAGATGGTGGGGGGAGCGATAACTCTGATTTTCCTCCCTCAATGCGGTAAATGAGTGGGGGTAAAATGGGTGAAGAATAAGGTGTACGCACATTTAATGTTCTATTCAAAGCCAAAAATGTATATATATATATATATATATATATATATATATATATATATATATATATATATATATATATATATATACTTAAATCGCCAAGAAGCGACAATAGTAAACCACCTTTTTTACCAATTGGGTCGCATTTTATAAATAAGTCGGATTTTCTGTTAGGTTAGGTTAGGTTAGGTTAGGTTAACTCAGGTTAACCTAAGACAAATCGCAGGGTGTGTAAAGTTTGTGGAAGCATAAAGTACGACTTATTTGACTTCGTTTTTTTGTTTAATTAAAATTGTAACGAGAGTGAAATTCGAAATAATCATTGTATACGGTAAAAAAAAAACTTTCTTTAAACGTTTTTATAACCCCCCCCCCTCCCACTTACTTTAACACAAGCAAAAGTAATTAAAAAATTGTATATATAAAATATATAACTCGTACGACCAAGTGAGTAAAAAATGGTCACGGACGAAAATTTACACAAATGTGCTACCGCCGTTCAAACTCAAACTTACACACACACACACACATATATATATATATTGCTAAAAGTTACGTCACTTCCCTCTGACACGGGAAATAGCTGGTACTTTGTTGGAGATGTTTTTTTTGGAGTTCAATTTAGGTTAAGTTAGGTTGGGGTGACTTAACCTAACCTGAAATTTAAAAAATGTGTGTAAAATCCTGAGGTAGCATGAAGTAGTAATAATTCGTTTTGGAGTTTTTTAATTAAAATCCTAACGCGAGTGAAATTTGAAAAAATAATCACTATATACGCTAAAAAAGCACATTCTCGAAACTTTTTAATGGAACCCTACTTTACTTTGGCCATTTCGGAATATATATATATATATATATATATATATATATATATATATATATATACAGTGGTGGGCACCGTTAACCAAAAAGTTAACTTCGATAACGATAATCCGTTAACCACAATTTTTAACTCCGATAACGATAATCCGATAATTTTACTACAAAGTTAACGGAAGTTAACGATAATCCGTTAACGATAACTATTTCTTTACTAACATTTAAAAAAATCAAGGAAAAAAGCTTTAAAACCCATAGAAAATGTTTATTTATACAAAATCCAACAATAAATTGGTATTTAACTGCATTTTTATCAAGTTTTGCAACTTTTTTGCTTAATAACTTTTTTTTAATTTTTAATAAAAAATGTACTGTTTACATGTTTTGAAACCCTTGTAACCACTAACCATTAACTAAATTTTAATTTACCAGAGAATTATTATGGCGGGAACTGAAAGGTAAAATTAAATTTTAGGCACATTTATTAAAGACTATGACACAATGTGCTGGTTGCCCTTCAGAAAGACCTTCTCAAAGTTAGGCCCAACTGCCAGTCTTGACCTCTTGGGCCTCCCCAACCTCCCCTTGCGAGATCTGGAAGCAGACTGAAGTTATGGCGGTTTGAATTCATTCGCGGAGCGGTGATCTTCCGTGAATGACTCCTCGCAGTTAACGTGTTAACGGACTTTAACAGACTAAATATCGAGTTATCGGAAGTTAACTGGTCCAATAACGATAAATGGAAATTAACTTCCGTTAATAGTCCGTTAAAAAAAGCCAACTTCGTTGATTAACTGTTATCGGATTAACGCTTTAGTGCCCAACACTGTATATATATATATATATATATATATATATATATATATATATATATATATATATCTGGACAGTTCTTGTCTATTTTTGAATGTTGTGAGACAAGCTATCATCATAATTAGCATTTCACTTCTCTCTCTCCGTCTTTGGATATCTACGTTAAGCTTTTCTAACTATCTATGCCTTTGTCTACTTGCATACTATCTGATACGAATATTAATCGAGTAATTTTACCAAAACTGAATCCAGAGGTGTTTGGAGTTCTCAAAGAGAATCTTCCACAAGGTTCCCATAAACGCACACAAAGTGAACACGCCCTCTCACGGTCAACAACTCAACTAAATGCATTTTAAACTCGTTTACACATGTTTAAACAGTCACAAACACACAACGAGCAAAACTAAAAAAACATTAAATCAATATAAAAAATTAAAATTTGTACCATATATATATATATATATATATATATATATATATATATATATATATATAATATATATATATATATGGGATTAATTTAAAGAATTTAATTCGCATGAGTTGTAATAGATAAGAGATGGCCTTTGAGAAGCTTTTCTTTAGGGTTTTTGAACTGACATTGACAGGTAGCGGGATATTTGCTCCCTGTCACCAACCAAATTATTTTAATAACACATATATGTGTGTGTGTGTGTGTGTGTGTGTGTGTGTGTGCGCGGAGTAACATACAAACTGGCGTTGAATCTTACTCTTAAAGAATCGTGTGCCCTGACCAAAAAGAGACAAGTGTTTGCAATACAAACTAACGACAGAGGCACAAAAAATGGATATGAATCAGTGTTGCCTGGATTAGGTAAACACGGAGTATTGCTGCTTCTAGTGGAAGGGAGCCTCATCAGTAAATTCACCCTTTATATACTTGGCAATGATGCTGCTACGAGCTGCTCGTAACCTGAATAGGTGTATGCAGTGATGAGCTGCCAAAATTTTAACAACCGGTTCCCTATATAAAAAGTTCTGATTTAAAGGATGTGCCACAGTATGTAGTTTTTGTACCTTTCTCCATAAGAAGTGGCAATGCATTGTGTCATTGGGAGTTGTACTCGTACTTAACAATAAAAAAAAATAAACACAATAAATTTGAAAAGAAGAAAATATGAAGAATATTTAAGTATATTAGTTATTACTAATTAGGTAGTAATTACGAAATAGCTTCAAGATAACAGAAAGAAAGAAATTATTATTTTGAAGAACATTTAAATACATACGTTATTTAATACTAATTAGGTAGTAATTTCCAAATGGGCAGATAGTGCTATTTTTCCTTTGCATTTGAAGTTTATTTTGTAGGCCGTATTATTTTGTACACCGTTTTATAAGATTATTC
Source organism: Bathynomus jamesi (assembly GCA_023014485.1). Classification (NCBI taxonomy): domain Eukaryota; kingdom Metazoa; phylum Arthropoda; class Malacostraca; order Isopoda; family Cirolanidae; genus Bathynomus; species Bathynomus jamesi. The sequence continues at coordinate 466,158 of JAJOZX010002841.1, forward strand.
GGTTTTAAGATCATTTTATAACAATATTTGTTTTCGTAACAATTTTTAACAACCGGTTCTAAAATGCTTCAAAATTTTAACGACCGGTTCGCGCGAACTGGTGCGAACCGGCTCCAGCTCACCACTGGGTGTATGAACAGAGCGGTGTCTCGATCATCGAGAAATATATAGGGTGGCGCAAAAGTCGCGCACCATAGGAATTTTCAGTCTCGTATATAATTTTTTTTTTTTTTTTAAATTAATATACTATATTATAATCAGCACTGAAAATTCCTATGGTGCGCGACGTTTGCGCCACCTTGTATATGGGGGGAGGGAGAGAGAGAGAGAGAGATTATATAGTTTTTAACATTATGTGAGAAAGTGGAGTGAATAAGCGAATTTTAAAGTCGTAAAAAATTCAAATTAAAATGCCAAAAAGATTTTTTTTTTTTTAAATCCATTTTAAATTTGTTGAAGAAATCTATTTATTTTATCAAAATAAGAAATAAGTCTCAGGTGCGACACGATGATTTGCACAAAGTTACGACACAAGAATTCATTAAATAAGTATGTAGAGAGACATCTACAATATATATATATATATATATATATATATATATATATTTTTTTTAAACTCTTGTTAAGTATGGCTTTAATGGTCGCAAATGGAACTGACAATATTCTAACAAATTTTATTCCTGTATCAAGTAATCATTACCATAATTATATATATATATATGTTGCAAACACGAGGTGTAGCTCTGAATACACGAAAGGCTTTGGAATCGTTTTTCTTTTTCCTTGTGGCTTTGCAGCATTCATTCATTTCACGTGTTTAATTGTGAAATTCATCCCATGATATATAACCTTTGAAACCTTTGGTTAGCTTCCGCCCGAATTGTTCATTCTGACGAAGGTCAAGCTTTTCACTCCACCTTAGACCTACAGTTTAACGTGGAATCCGAACCACGCCCCATCAGCAGCCCAGCGCCTTAACTATTAGGTCACCTTGGGTACCCATTTATCTACCAACCACTTTCTTTATTGTGTGGAAGGATGAACAGCTGGGTTTTGCTGCGCGCCGGGTCTCGAACTCGGGGCCGATGGATTCGTGGTCAGCGACGCTAACCACTACACCACCGAGGCGCATATATACAGGGCGTCCCAAAAAAATGTATACACACTTTAACAGCTGATAGCTCAATTGATGTTTCTTTCTTTCCAAGTTAAACCCATTAGAATTAATAATGGCAGCCAGACTAAGCTTTGAACAAAGGAAATTCATTCTAGAATGCTACTGGAAGTGTGAAAACGCAGTTGAAGTGCAAAGACAGTTTAGGAGGGAGTTTCAAACAGATCCACCAACGCGACTTACCATCACTCGAATTAGAGATAAGTTTGAAGCCGATGGAACTGTTCAGAATGTCCACAAGAAGCGTTCCGGAAGACCACGGACATCGACAAGCCCCACAAAGCAAGAAAGAGTACTGGAAACGTATCACCAAAGTCCAAGAAAATCTTGCGGCAAGCGAGTCGTGAGGTAGGAATTTCAGAATCGTCTGTCCAACGCATTTTGAAGCGCTGTCAATGGAAAAGTTACATTCCAAGATTAGTCCATGCTATTAATGAAGATGATCCGGACCGAAGAGTGGAGTATTGCGAGTGGTACTTGGCACGATGTGGATGTGGATTGGACGAAGGGGTTTCGTAGAATACCCTCCGCGTTCACCAGACCTCACACCACTAGATTTTTTTTTTATGGGGATACTTAAAAGACAAAGTCTACGCTATAAAACCTGCAACAGTCGCTGAATTGAGAGCAGCCATTGAACGAGAATGCACACAAATACCAAACGAAATGTTTCGTGATGTTTGCGATTCCATTGCTTCGCGTTATCAGCAGTGCCTGGACCAGAACGGACGTCAGTTTGAAAACAGGCGTTGACAAAACAATTAAATAATGTCTGTAGATTCTATTACATTTTGAAAATGAAATGTATTTTAATAAACACTGCCTTTATAATTATTTAAAGTGTGTATACATTTTTTTGGGACGCCCTGTATATATATATATCCAAAATAGGTGTTACCAAAACTAATATACAATAAATTACATTTGGGAACACGTGTGTGTGTGTTTTTTTTTCAGTGTGTGTGTGTGTGTGTGTGTGTGTAGCATGCATGAACCCGCACAATTTTGCCTAATACAAAAATGTTCCTACTATAAAACGAACCTAGCACCTTGTCAGTCGAAAGCGAGTGGGCTACCACCAAGCTACAAGGTAAAATTGACTACAGCTTTGTAGATATCTCAACACCTGAGGGAACACATCAGGCTTTCTTCTTGAGGTGTTTCTGTACTCTTTTACTCTCATTACCTTGAGTGCAGGGGGTTAATACAGAAAACACCTCTGAAACCGAAATCTCTGTGTTCCCTTGCCTATTGAAATATACGCCAAGTTGTGTTAACTTTTACCTTGTCGTAGTGTAATAATCATCGCCCTCTCCTTCCATGAAAGAAGTGTTGAGTTCGAATCCTTGTCGGACATTTCTGCGTGTGTATATATATATATATATATATATATATATATGGGAATTATAACTTTTTCAATAATAATGGCGAAATTAGTGAATTAACGTTGCAATTAAAATTATAAGCGAATAAGGAGTGATTAAAAGCGATTAAATTTTAAAAAAATAAATATCCGTGTGTGAGTCGGTCACTATAATTGTGTCGTCCGTAAACAAAGGACAAATTATATCTTTGCTTCGACATAACTCGTATTTTCATTATACTGTACTAGAAAATTTAAATGGCGTAATTAAACGAAACGCGCGCGCACACACACACTATATATATATATATATATATATATATATATATATTATATATATATATATACGCATGCATTTAATTGTATATATGAACAGCTTGAGGCAATTTTAAATATTCTGCAGCGTCATGTTCTCCTTTAGGTTGTATTGTTACGCATGAATATAGTCTTACCTTCACCAATTTTATATATATATATATATATATATATATATATATATATATATATATATATATATATATATATATCCCATTATTCTTGGCTTCTGAACATGGGATTTTATCACTTTGGGCTCATCTGTTTTTGCATATGCTAAAAAGTAAATCCCTCTTAGAGCCCTTGCCAAAACAAAGTAGTAAAGACTATTTTATATATATATATTATTTTTCCCCCTTTTTTTAAGTTATACCCAATAAGAAGTACCGTCACCTAGCGTACATAATAATTGCAATGTACATGCATAGAATAAAGGATATATGTACAAATATAGAGTTCATGCTCAACCCAGAGGGTATAATACCCACATCACATGATAGACGTGGCCATATGATGCCTCAGTCTCGCGAACAACCAAACCACTCACTCACAAAGGTAAATCCGAAGTGCCCGCAGTTTACCTGGCCAAATGACGTCACGAAATCCCTCCTCTTTACCAAATGACGTCATAAGGACCGCCCCTTTTCGTTCTCTCGTGACGTCACTATGCCCCGCCCCTTTTGTTGTAAACGTCATACGTCACGCCCCTTTTATGCTATGACGTAAAAGTCACGTGCTTTGGCATTAAGATTTTGACGAAAGTGAGATGAGTTTGGGCATGATGCCAAATACCCCAAGCAATATTTTTAAATTACATTTTTGTTCTTTTTTTGAATTATTTATAGTGTATATATATTTTGTTTCAACATTTGATATATATATATATATATATATATATATATATATAGTGACCTACATGTGATTTCTGCTCCATATGTACTCGGTCTTTAGCTTTCGTGGGGACCGGTAATGGGATGATAGTATGAGAAAT
>JAJOZX010002841.1:475000-530000 GCA_023014485.1 Bathynomus jamesi
TCAAGATGTGTCAACCAGATAGAATTACACGCTGGAAATGTTGTAGCGACTCCTTTCACAAAAGCAAGCTATCATTGAATATGACATCGAATGACCCCTGGAAAATACGTTGACTTCAACGCAATGTAAGCTTATGGTCAAGCTTATTGACGTGCTTGCTGTCTTCAAAACTGCAACGCTCAAAATCAGTGAGGAAAACTCGCTTTTATCAGAAGTTTTACCTACAGTCAAATCTCTGTCAAAAGGAATCTGTGCAGCGTGCTCAGTGAATGATGGTGTCACGATTCTGAAGAGTCAGCTGGGCGATTCTCTTGAACAGAGATTTCGAGAGCATAATTCAAATGAGAAACTGCTGCTAGCCACAGCAGTTGATCCCCGATTCAAAGGAGCTGGGCTGATAGACGACGACATGCGAGAAAAGGCCAAGGAATTGTTGAGACAAGAGATACGCAGTCACATGGAGGGGGCCCAACGAAAGTATATTGGAGGTCCAATTGCCGTGAAACGCCGCCGAAGTGGTCCGGTTTCTCCGTCCGAGAAAATTGCTCTTTGGGAAAACCTTTCCGATTCAGAAGGTAGCGATCTCGACGATCACGTTCGTCCTATTCTAGTTGAAGAACCCCAAACGAGGGATACGGACACGAGGTTCACTGTCCCAGACGCACGAGTGGAAGTAGCCCTAGACGCCTATTGGTCGCAACCTCGGATCGCTGGGGATAGGGATCCATTCATTTCCTGGCGAGAACATTCTGCTGATTTCCCGGAGATTGCCAAAGTTGTTGAGAAGTGCATAAGCTGCCCCTCTGGATCAGTTGACTCTGAACGGCTTTTCTCAACGGCTGGAGATGTTTTCAATGCGAAACGAGCCAACATCACCCCAATCAACGCTGAGGAACAAATCATCCTCTCCAAAAATATGAAGTTCCTCAATTTTGATTACTGAGTGAAATGTTATATTGAGTTACACTTTTTGAATTACAATTTTTGAATTACATATTGTTTCCATTACAGGACTTTTATTTTGTGAATTCCATTTCTTCAAATATATGTTTTGAATTACAGTACATGTGTCGAATTACATTCTTTGAATCATATTTTTATATTTTAGACATATCGGTATCGGTATCGGCCGATACTTTGCTTTAACTATCGGTATCGGTACCGATACTTTGGGAATACTATCGGTCGGCCCCTAATTCTTAAATAAACTTTTGTACGTCAGTGTCGGAATATTTTTGCCCTTTGAATTGAACCCGCACTTTTAACACATACCTTCATATATCACCATATATATATATATATATATATATATATATATATATATATATATATATATGTATGTATGTTATAATGATGTTATAATGTTTCAGACCAACAAAGACCCTAGGATCCACTCATATATATATATACACACTTTTCATAACCTCTACTCAATGTTTCAGAAAGTCTTTTAGCATACCATGCACAGTTCTGAAGATCGTTTAGCATTTTTTTATATGTATAACTGTCATTCATGCGTTCTTCTGTGTGTGTGTGTGTGTGTGTGTGTGGTGTGTGTGTGTGTGTGTGTGGTGTGTGTGTGTGTGTGTCGAAAATCATATCCTGAATCTTCAAGTTCCTTTTCCTTCGCTATACTTCGGTAACGTAATTTTGATACTGTATTAATTAAATCGTTCGTCTGGGAGTGATTCTTAATCTGTTTTTGCATTTTTAGATTCCGGAAACCGAAATTGGGTGATACCTTTGGTAAGCGAGGCCAAACGAATGTCGATGCATAATTATCACACGAAATCTGCTCCAGTTTTGTAATGAAATTAGAATTTTGAAATCAATAATATTATTTATATATATATATATATATATATATATATATATATATATATATGAAAATTATTTCACGAAAGTAACACGTGAAAAATATTTATGATGAATAAAACCATGAAGGAAAGGAAACACAAAAGGTGCTCAAGCGCTTTCGTCTAATGACATCCTCAGGAACACTGAAGTACATAAAAGGTTACGGCCTATATATAGGTTACAGAAAAAAAAAATAAATAAATAAACATACATACACACAAACATATATATATATATATATATAATATTATATATATATATATATATCACATACATATCTACACACATACATATATACATATATATGCAATAAACGGAGAAGTAAAAATAAAAAATAAAAATTAAAGATTAGAGGATTAACAAAGAGGCATACAGATTTGTAAGGAAAAATATCGATTTTTAGCACAAGATCAAATGAATTAAAAATACAAATTTATACTGGAAATCTACCCGGGTTTTAACACTTTGCCTTTTAGAGTCAAGTTTCGATATATATAAAATAAAATGAAGATTAAAAGTTAATAAAGTAGCGTACAAGTTTACCAAAGATTTAGCGTCCTACCCTTTTTATCTAAATTTGTTTTGAAGGAATTCAAAACAACAGGATCGAGTTGAAAAAGACCTTTGCTTATGTTGAAGTTATTTGAAAGTTGGATAATGGCAGACTCAAAAATATTTCTATTGACAATGTTGCTAGAATGAAATAAAACTGAAGCATTATTCCAATCAATACAGTGGGATAACTCTGACAAATGGACAAAAAGAGCACTGGACAACTGTTCTGTTCTAACGGAATATTGATGCTGTTTTATACGTGTGTGCAAATCCTTTCCCGTCTGACCTATGTAAAAGGAATCACATTGTTTACACCCAATTTTATAGATATGCCTGAATTATTGGTAGGGCTATTTTTTACTATGATATTTTTCACAATATTGTTATATGAAAATACTACATTAATATCCAAAAGTTTAAGTACATTAGCAATGCCTAAAAAGCCCGGGAAAAATGGAAGTACTAAAATATTTTTTGACAAAGTACGAGTGTTATTATTGACACGATAGAAAGTTCGTTTTGCCTTGTTGAGACAAGATTCCATAAACGCAGATGGGTAACACAGATCACTTCCAATACCGTTGATTTTTTCCAATTCGGCATCGATGTATTCCGGACTGGCGATCCTAAGGGCGCGGAGAAACATTGATGCAAAAAATGTTTCTCCGCGCCCTTAGGATCGCCAGTCCGGAATACATCGATGCCGAATTGGAAAAAATCAACGGTATTGGAAGTGATCTGTGTTACCCATCTGCGTTTATGGAATCTTGTCTCAACAAGGCAAAACGAACTTTCTATCGTGTCAATAATAACACTCGTACTTTGTCAAAAAATATTTTAGTACTTCCATTTTTCCCGGGCTTTTTAGGCATTGCTAATGTACTTAAACTTTTGGATATTAATGTAGTATTTTCATATAACAATATTGTGAAAAATATCATAGTAAAAAATAGCCCTACCAATAATTCAGGCATTATCTATAAAATTGGGTGTAAACAATGTGATTCCTTTTACATAGGTCAGACGGGAAAGGATTTGCACACACGTATAAAACAGCATCAATATTCCGTTAGAACAGGACAGTTGTCCAGTGCTCTTTTTGTCCATTTGTCAGAGTTATCCCACTGTATTGATTGGAATAATGCTTCAGTTTTATTTCATTCTAGCAACATTGTCAATAGAAATATTCTTGAGTCTGCCATTATCCAACTTTCAAATAACTTCAACATAAGCAAAGGTCTTTTTCAACTCGATCCTGTTGTTTTGAATTCCTTCAAAACAAATTTAGATAAAAAGGGTAGGACGCTAAATCTTTGGTAAACTTGTACGCTACTTTATTAACTTTTAATCTTCATTTTTTTTTATATATATCGAAACTTGACTCTAAAAGGCAAAGTGTTAAAACCCGGGTAGATTTCCAGTATAAATTTGTTTTTTTAATTCATTTGATCTTGTGCTAAAATCGATATTTGTCCTTACAAATCTGTATGCCTCTTTGTTAATCCTCTAATCTTTAATTTTTAATTTTTATTTTACTTCTCCGTTTATTGCATATATATGTATGTGTGTAGATATGTATATATATATATATATATATATATATATATATATATATATATATATGTTTGTGTATGTTATTTATTTATTTATTTTTCTTTCTGTAACCTATATATAGGCCGTAACCTTTTATGTACTTCAGTGTTCCTGAGGATGTCATTAGACGAAAGCGCTTGAGCACCTTTTTGTGTTTCCTTTCCTTCGTGGTTTTATTCATCATATATATATATATATATTATATATATATATATATTCCATTCAAAATGGGACACTGTAATCTATTTAAAAATCTGAATATGTCTCATCCTGAGGGTAATGCGTACGAAAATATTTTCCAATTCGATGCCGACTTGAACCATCAACGAACCAAAACAGTTTACGTAAATAGAACTTGTATTTAGTAGTTTGTGTGCAAAGCTCCTCATTCGTGAATTAATGGGTATCCTGAGCAATACATAAAACTGCTGATAAGGTCATTGTTTCGCATGAATATATTGCAAAATCAATCCCACGGATACCCATTAACTTAATATATATGAAAATCAGCTGTACGTCGAATCATTGAGGAATACAATTACAGTGGCAGTGTCGTGATCAGGATACGACGGAAAGAGGATATAACTATCGCGAGGAACGACTCGACACTCGTAACATTTTTAAGAAAGACCCGACGAAGATGTCATATGACATTTAAAGAGAAAATGGAAAGACGTCGAGTGAAAATTTCTGCAAGAACAGTGAGAAAAACGCTTAAAGAACGTGGCATAGACTGTATTCGACCACCTAAAACGGCCGTTGTTAATAGCAAAGAGGCGCGCAAAGAGGTTGTAATGGGCACAAAAGTGCAAAGACTTCATTGTAGACCACTGAAAACGGGTAAAGTGTCAAGAATGTTGAATTTTTTTTCTCAGAAAAAGTCACGCAAAGTTTGTAGTTCATTTTCAGGAAGGATTCACAATAGTGAAACATTTCGCAATCACCATCAAAGAATATAATTAACGTCGCCTATTAAATGTTTGCTGTTACAAGATACTAAATACCAAGTTTACAAATTAAAAATCACAGCAGCTACGAATAGGTTTGCGTGTTCACGGGTGTGGCGTTCATTATCTTGGGGGTTGGTTTTGTGGGTTTTTCTCGACGCGTTAGAATCTGAGTTCAATTTTCTGGGTAATTTTTAGCGATGACTCTCATTTTCGGGTTTCCGGAGTTCGAACACCTTTCGTAACTAAAATGAAGGGTGCCAAGAGATCAAATATTCACCTGTTTTGCACAACGAAACATTCTCAGAAGGTTGTGGTTTGGTCCTGCTTTGGAATCCATGAAATAAATTTGTTTTTTTGTGAATGGAATGATGAATATCCAAATAAATAAATATGATGGAAACCCACAAGGAAAAAGAAAAATTATTCCAAAGCCTTGTGAGTTTGAATCATTCATTCATTTCACGTGTTTAATTATGAAATTCATCCCACATATATATATATATATATATATATATATATATATATATATATATATATATATATATATATATATATACCACTTTTGAAAGAAGAGTTATTGCCCCTCGCTGACAATTGATCTGGACAGAAAATGGTTGTTTCATCAACATCTGGCATCATGTCATATAGCAAGTGTCGCGAAAAAGTTTTCTGATGAATATGGCATTGAAGTATTAGATTGGCCCAGAAATTCACCAGGTTTGCATCCAGTCTAAAACCATTGGTCAAATTTGAAGAGACGAACGCGAAATGAAGACATTTCAACTAAGAAAAAGCTTATAAGATGCCTTCGTCAGTAGTGACGGACTGATTCAGAAATTAATAACATTTGTAAATCACTAGTGGAGTTGATGCGAAGACGAACTGAAGAGGTTTTAAAGGCAAAAGGAGGTCACACGAAGTATTAAAATAAAAATTACTTCCTTTCCCATAATTTTATTTCAGTCGCAAATATAACATCTCAAAATTTAATTAAATACTAACGTAAAAGTAGTGGCCCATTTTTCAAGGGCTGTGGTGGAGTCGGCACGTAAAAAACCGACTCCGACTCCTCAATTTTTTGTCTATCCGACTCCGACTCCGAAGGTATATTAATTCTAAATCTGCTATGATGATAATTAAGCAAGAGGCATTTCATCACCACCACGTGAAGCATCATCATCCGTGGTCATTGTTACGGTAACTTTGTCTGTAGTAAAGAATCTTGTAAGTGGTGCTTGTCGTTCAGTAGATTTCTGATCTTTTGTTAACTTTGAAGTAGTTGGAAGGTTTTTATTACTATCTTTCTCAATGACAACTTCTAAAACTTTGGGATGGAAACGCTGCAAATGTCTTTTCAAATTTGATGCTCTGGTTGGTGCATTTTTATCAGAGCCAGTAAAACCACTGATTTTTGCTTCACATAATTTTTCATCATCATCATCATCTTCTATCATAATACCTGACACACGAAATGTTTCCCATCTGTGGTTATTGTAAAATATTAAAAAACTGCAGACTTTGTTGGAAGTGTCTTTGCCATTGTGAAAGGGGTTTTAGACTTGAAAGTTAAAAACTTATGAAATTTAGAAAGAACTCGAAATTAAATAAGCATTAAAAATCAAAAATATTATCTGAAAAGAAAAAATGAATTAATGGCATTAGTGTCTGAAATGGAAACATTGTGTTTATTATTTAAGTGGTTTAACCACCATAGCTGCCAGTGATATCACACACAAAAACATATTTTATTAAAATTTATATTGAGGTCGGAGTCGGAGTCGGTACATTTTTACCGACTACGACTCCAGCACCACCAAAATTGCTTCCGACTCCGACTCCACGACTCCGACTCCGACTCCACAGCCCTGCATTTTTCTGGCCATTACTGTACATATATATAAATTATATATTATACAGGGTGGGCCGTAAGTTTCCATACATAGGAAAATTTGGATCAGCAGTTTCCGGATGCTTGGATTGGTCGGCGTGGTCCTGTGGAGTGGCCTCCCAGATCTCACCCCCCTTGATTTCTATCTTTGGGGGCACTTGAAGGCCATGGTGTATCAGGAAAAGATACGAGACATAAATCATCTAAAGGAACGTATCACCAACGCCATTACAAGCATAACGTCAACTGTGCTAATGCGTGTTCATCAACAGTGGGGAACACGTATTGAAATGTGTTTTCAAAACAATGGCAACCATGTAGAGCATATTATATAAATAAAAATGGTTGTCCATAAAAAAATGTTTATTTTTCCTATGTATGGAAACTTACGGCCCACCCTGTATAAGCAGGGTGGCGTAAAAGTTGCGCATCAGAGGAATTTTCAGTGTTGATTATATATTTTTTTTTCTTTTAGGTAGAGGATGGCTGCGAAATTAACAATAGACGAGAGGGTGAGCTTGGTTTTAATGGATGGAATACCAGGTACTGCAAATCGATGAATCGGTACAGAATTTAAATTCTGTACCGATTCATCGACTTCTTGTACCTGGTATTGCATACATTAAAACCAAGCTCACCCTCTGGTCTATTGTTAGTTTTGCAGCCATCTCTTACCTAAAATAAAAAAATAATATAGGCAACACTGGAAATTCCTATGATGCGCGACTTTTGTGCCACCCTGTATATATAATATATCTTGTCACGTTGATGTGACGTCCAGTATATATATATATATATATATATATATATATATATATATATATATATATATTCTTTTTCTTTTCCAGGTAGATTTTAGACCCTACTTTTATTAATAATGGCATCTCACTCTTAATGAACTTCTCCCGACTGTTGTTCGATGCATTTATACGGCGATTACCTGCGTCAGTGATATGGGTATATTTGTGCATAGGTAATCGAACCCTGTATACGCAGGAGTGTGCTACAAATAAGGTGGCACTTACTCCCTCCGAATAATGACCGATCGTGCATCAATCGGCCAGTTTGGTTCATTAATCTCATTAATTTATCGAATGTGGCACTTTATCGAACGCTTTCCGCAAAGTCGAACAGAGCCAAGAATCTAAAAAGCTGTTAAATATGCATTGTCTGTTATGTCTGTTCGTGTGGCAAATGTGTTGAAGGATATTTTCTCTCTTCGTATATGTACAGATATATTTGCTGTTACAGATGCAGCAACGTTTCGGCCTATAACTTTTCAGCTTTTATTACTCTTCACTCTTTTTTGAAAATTGTCGTTATACGATTGCAAGTTTGCAAGATTAACTTCCTCCCCCCCCCCAACTTCCTCCTCTCTGCGAGTGATCTGTTAAAACTTTTATAAAGTGGGTGGCATGACCCGTCTACTTGTTTAAACACGCGAGGCTTCCTTCGTGTAACCCTTCATTCAGGTCGTCGTACTGACTTCAAACTGATTTTTCTTTTCAAAGTTTTGGGCAATCTCCGCGCACCCATATATATATTGGGTGGGGTAGGGGAAGGGGTCAGCGGCTATTGCTATTCCTACTGCAGCAGTTTCTAAAGTTTAATTGCTGTGCGCCGTTACGCGTGCAGGAATATGTCCACAATGTATAGAAAAAAAACAGAAACGGTGCCAATTTAGCGTGTTTTACACCACGAATGAAAAAACGTTTTATGGATTGTGGATTTCATTCATTACGTAATCGTTCGTTAAATAGACCATCGGTATACGATAATTTTCATCCATGACAGACGCTTATACAGTTTATCGCTTATTGGTGCGAATGAATTAATTATCGTTTAATGTTGAGCGCTCCACACTCTATTTGAGAGTTCGTTTGTTATCCGTGTGTTTTCCATTCAATTAAACTGTCGCCGTAGATCAACGCAATATATTCTCATCAAGTGGGTGATACTGCTCGTTAAGCACTGAGATACCTTTAGTTTTAGAGATTCTGAGAGAGATAGATACTGTAGGTAAGTAGAGCTACGCAAAAAAGTTGGAACACCTTAAATTTTTTTTTAATGACAAAAAGGTATTAATAGAAATTATCTAGAACATCACTGATGTATTTTGACAACTAATAATGAATTTAGTAACACTTATCAACATTTGGGAACTTCATCAAAAACATTTGGTGTAATTATCATTTGTTAAATTACATTTAATATATCTTTCTTTTTTTTTTAGTTTCTTGGTAAATATATTTAAAGTACAAAATGGTACAAAACTCAATACATGACCGGTATATCATTACTCAAAATGCAGGTTTCATTTGACTTTTTCAGTCAAACTTAAAAAGTTCTCGTGTGATGCAAAACTTTTGGTCAAATCTGTATACGCCGTAATTAGTTTTCGTGATGCCTTTTATAAAAGTGTATGCCGGAAATAAAAAGTCTCGTAGATATTAATTTAATGTCATTTAAACCTCTCTGACAGTGACGCGAGTCAAGGCCAAAAAAAAAATAAAAAACAAAAAAAATAGACTCTAAACTTCTAAAGTGATGCAACTCCTCTGGCCAAGATTGGCTTTGGCTAAAAGAATTGCATCACCTTAGAACTTTTTAAGTCTTGCTGAAAAAGTGAAATGAAACCTGCCTTTTGAGTGATGATGTACCGTTCATATATTGAATTTCGTACCATTTTGTATTTTAAATATATTTATTGAGAAACTTTAAAAAAAAATTATGATATATTAAATCTAATCTAGCAAATGATAATTACACCAAATGTTTCTCATGATGTTCACAAATGTTGATAAATGTTACTAAATTCATTATCAGTTATCAAAATACATTAGTGACCCGTAAAGAAAAAGAGAGAGAGAGAGAGAGAGAGAGAGGAGAGAGAGAGAGAGAGAGAGACCTGTACAGTGTACACATACATGCGCAGCGTTATATGCGCATAAGTACTGACAAACAACTTCATTAATAAAAATGGGTATAATTAAATTAAAGTAAATATTTACTACAAATCCAAATCAATAATTTCTTTTATTTATGAATATATGACAAAAAACCGTAATTGATTTTTTTATTCGTTTAAACCTTTCGTTTGTTTTGGTTCAAGTTGGATTCGTTATTTTTAAAAGACGGATTTAAAAAATGACACCGTTTACATTATATAGAAAAACCTCACATTCATCTAAACACACACACACACACACACACACATATATATATATATATATATATATATATATATAGCTGCGATTCACATAAAATGGGTGAACTTCTTTACTCTGCGATAATCGGCAGGAAAAATGAGATATCGAATCCGACTACTTTCGAGTATATGTCAACTCCTCGTCAAGGAAACTCTAAAGTACTCAGATTGGATATTTCAGAATATATACACACTGCAGATATGGAGCTAAAGCCGAAACCGAAGCCCTTAGAAAATCACGAAGCCGAAACCTTTAGAAAATCACGACGCCGAAGCCGGTCATTTAGAAAGTCAGGAAGCCGAAGCCGAATCTTATAGAACCGGGGCCGGAAGACGAGTCCCATAGTTGACCTCTTCTAAGTTAGTATAGGTTAACTATTTTTGGTTATTAGTATTGGTAATAATCAAAAATATTCAACAGTAAAATAAAAAATAAAAACCCTCAAACTATACAAATAACCAAGTCTCGATCGAAGCCGAAGTCGAAGCCGGCCATTTTCAAATTGCCGAAGCCGAGGCCGAAGTGTGCTTCAGCCCCATGTCTGAATACAGTATATATATATATATATATATATATATATATATATATATATATATATATATATATATATATATATATATATATATATATATATATATATATATATATACTGTATATATATATATATATATATATATATATATATTATATATATATATATATATATATATATAGATATATATATATATATATTATCGAATGAGCACATTTTGTAAACTACGAACAAAATCTATAGGAATTAATAACGTCTTCGGATACGTTTGTTTGCGTAACAAATGGTAACGTGCCTTTCGTCATTAAAGCGATAATAATCGACAGATTCCTTCGCCTTCAGTAAATGAGTTACTCGAATGAGGAACAAATGCCGCTTCATTGATATTCCCTCGCCTTATATGGTTGGCTCCGCTCTCAAAGTGTGCATGCCCATGCAACGGAGCTCGAACTGTGTGCGAAGGATTTGATGGGAGGAAGGTATTGAAATATTAAGAGAACGCGGACGCGCACACACACGCGCACACACACACACACACACACACACACACACACATATATATATATATATATATATATATATATATATATATATATATATATATAAGAAAAAGAAAAATCACGTGACTATCGAGTATCGACCTCTAAAGGATGAAAACAATGCATTAACCGATGAGCTAAAAAAAGTACCTGAAGTACCAAGAGCTCATTATGAATCAGCTTTCAGTATCCCCAAAACTGATAAACTAATATTGGATGGAAATGCGTTCTTTGAAGGGGAAAGTATAACGGACTTTGACTTCACAACAAATGATATCACACGAGCTATCGGAAAACTAAAAGTACAGTCAGCAGCAGCAGACCCGTACAAATGGAACGCTACACTGATTAAAAACTGCGAGAATAAAATCACCAAGCCCCAATATTGGATATGGAGATCACTGCACGCGGGAGAAATACCGAGCATTCTGAAGAGAGCGAACATAGTTTCAATTTATAAAGGCGGGGATCAATCTTGGAGCAAAAAACTCTAGGTCAGTATCGTTGACATCTTATCTCACCGAAATATTTGAAAGACTATTTGACAAAAAAATCTATACCGTTTTGGAGACAGAAAAAATTAAATGATAACCAACATGGATTCCGGTCAGGAAGATCGTGCCTATCGCGACTAATGGAACACTGTAACAACATTACTGATGCACTCGAAAACAATAAAAACTATGACGTGACATACACAGACTCTGCCAATGCGTTCGACAAACGTGATCATGGAATCGTAGCACGAATTGAAATACATGCGTGGGAAAAACAAGAAAAGTAGGAAAATAGACATACACGGTGGTCCAAAAGTCCCTATCTATTTTGCTGAGATAATAGTATTTTAGGATAAAAAATGTAGTAACATAATTAGATGTATATTTATTTATCAAGCTTAGGTCTAAGATTCGACTTGAGCACCATCATTGTCTCTGCAAATCTCACATCTGTCCACTGCATTGCGGAACACATTCTCAAGCATCTCTGGAGTTGTTTTAGCGACTGCCGCGACAATGCGGGTTCGCAGATCCTGCGGGTCTATAACTCTTGTTTTGTAAACCTCAGACTTTATAAAGCCCAAAGCAAAGAAGTCTAATGGTGTTAAGGCCGGAGATCGTGCTGCCCAAATCGCTCGATTGGACGTGGTAGAAACAGGCCCTGGGCAACACAATCTCCAGATTTAACACCATTAGACGTCTTTGCGTGAGGCTTTATAAAGTCTGAGGTTTACAAAACAAGAGTTACAGACCCGCACGATCTGCGAACCCGCATTGTCGCGGCAGTCGCTAAAAAAAACCCAAAGATGCTTGAGAATGTATTCCGGAATGCAGTGGGCAAATTTGAGATTTGCAGAGACACTGACGGTGCTCATGTCAAATCTTAGACCTAAGCTTGATAAATAAATATACACCTAATTATGTTACTACATTTTTACCCTAAAATACTATTATCTCAGCAAAATATATAGGGAGTTTCGGACCACCCTGTATAATTTCCTTGGTGAGCGAAAGGAAGTCGTTACAGTCCAAAGAATACCACCATCATCAGAGTCAGAGGTCCATAGCTCAGTACCACAAGGAACTAAGCAGAAAAATAAGAAACCCAGTTAATATACTGTACAATAGGGCGGCTCGTTTTTACACTTTTTTCGATATTTCATTGGGGGTAGTGCGGAAAAGTTGCGATTTGGAGAGAAAATAAAGTGTGTAAAATTTTTTTGATCTACGTCAATACCTTCCGGTGGCAGCGAGTCCTTAAAAATCGAAAAATAGGTCTAAAAACACATAAAAATACGATATTTGAAAAAAATATTCATAATTATATTTGTGAGTATTTTTGAACGGGGTAGATTGGAAAATGGTTTTAAAGACTTACAAAATAAACAATAAAAATTTCAGCACAATCTGTTAATAACTTCCGGTGGCGTCTTAGCCGTTAAAATATACAAAATATTGATTTAAAGCAAGTTTTAACAAGATGTTATACAAATGTTAATTTCGGTATATTTCTGTGCAAACAACCCTGAGAACACTATTATAGGCTTGAATAAATTAATAGCAGTCATTGAACAATGAACATTATATAAAATGCACACTGCACACTGCTACATCCCCCGTTCCCTACCCTATATAAGCTGGGAAAGGAAGCGACGTTGTCAGTTGTTGTGTGTCACGTGTGGCGAGAGGTTGTGTTATAACTTGTTCATCAACCGTGGTATATCACCATTTACCCGCAGTTAGTTGATAAATATCGTAAATAGATTTATAATGTCTGAAAAGAAACCTTCAAAAGTAACCAGAACGTTAGCAAGATGTCATAGCATCGGTCAACCAGCAGATTTTGTTAATAATGTTCTACCTACTTATGGAGATGTGCTAAGAGCTTATCTCTGGCACCGGAACAACAGAAAAACGACAGGCCAAGATCCTCCATTCCAGATTATTGCCAATGACATCATTTCCAAACTTCAAGAGATATGGCTCACAGCTTCAATCCCAACTTTATCAAAGAAAAGAATACATGATATGCTCAAAAACTATCATAATAAGTACAAGACCTTACTTAAAACAGGTAAACTAAAAAGGAATTCTGAAAGTTACAAAAGTAAATTGAAGTCATTTCAGAAACATTCGGAACAATCTGGAATGGAGGATCTTGGCCTGTCGTTTTTCTGTTGTTCCGGTGCCAGAGATAAGCTCTTAGCACATCTCCATAAGTAGGTAGAACATTATTAACAAAATCTGCTGGTTGACCGATGCTATGGCATTTTGCTAACGTTCTGGTTACTTTTGAAGGTTTCTTTTCAGACATTATAAATCTATTTACGATATTTACCAACTAACTGCGGGTAAATGGTGATATACCACGGTTGATGAACAAGTTATAACACAACCTCTCGCCACACGTGACACACAACAACTGACAACGTCGCTTCCTTTCCCAGCTTATATAGGGTAGGGAACGGGGATGTAGCAGTGTGCAATGCACAGTGTGCATTTTATAATGTTCATTGTTCAATGACTGCTATTAATTTATTCAAGCCTATAATAGTGTTCTCAGGGTTGTTTGCACAGAAATATACCGGAATTAACATTTGTATAACATCTTGTTAAAACTTGCTTTTAAATCAATATTTTGGATATTTTAACGGCTAAGACACCACCGGAAGTTATTAACAGATTGTGCTGAAATTTTTATTGTTTATTTTGTAAGTCTTTAAAACCATTTTCCAATCTACCCCGTTCAAAAATACTCACAAATATAATTATGAATATTTTTTTCAAATATCGTATTTTTATGTGTTTTTAGACCTATTTTTCGATTTTTAAGGACTCGCTGCCACCGGAAGGTATTGACGTAGATCAAAAAAATTTTACACACTTTATTTTCTCTCCAAATCGCAACTTTTCCGCACTACCCCCAATCAAATATCGAAAAAAGTGTAAAAACGAGCCGCCCTACTGTACAATCTCTACAAACGAACACAAACAATTTACAATTGGTCACAAGACAACAATATTAAAAAATATGTTCAAAATCGTTTCATATATTCGGTGAAATGGAGCAACTTTTTAGAACAATTCTATTTTACAGCGTACATTAGATCTGAGCGGTAAAAAGGAATACTTCAAGGGTGCATATAGAGTAGGTCGATAGTAGACAGAGTAGACGGAAAGTAGGTGAAACGGTTGTCTTCTTGACAAACGGTGTCTTCCAGAACTAAGTGAAATATACAAAGAATACACTTCTAGGGGTTAAAGAAAACCCCTCGGTGTATTCTCAGAGTACCTTCGAAGGTTTACGGAGTGGACTTCTTACATACTTTATACCAAGAGTACGTTTAGTCCTTTTTTTTCCGCTCGGATATAAGGTACACGCAGCCGACAGTGTATACCCCAAATGGACAGGAAATTCCGATAAACTAAAAAAAAAAATTAGGAATTATAATGACTGACGACGCGAAGTTTGAGACACAAAACAAGAAAGCAGTAAACAAAGCAAAAACAATAATTGGTCAGATACTGTAGAACCTTTAAGAGGAGGGTCTGAAATATAATGATTCCTCTGTTGACTGATCCTACCCAAGTTGGAGTATTGCTCAGTCTCAACATCCCCATATATACTGTATATAATGGGGAGGAAACAAACTTGCGGTGCATCTTGCCACTGAAGAATCGTGCACCAGGATTGATAATAACTGCGAGAGGGGAGGGGGGGGGGAATACAAACTAAAGAAAATGGCAATCCGTTGAATAGGGATATGGATGTGCTTTGGACTAGACTAACGGAGAGCATCGTTGCTCGTTGCTTTCAGTGGTGATGAACCACGTACGAAAGACGTCAGTACTTTGATCCCCTATTTGCTTGGCACCGCTGCTGCGAGCTGCTCGTACCCTGAAATGGGCGTATGGGCGGAATGGTGGTCTGTATAAAAGGAAGTTTAATTCTTCATACTTCCACTTAAACTATGAATGCATCGATGATTATATATATATATATATATTAGTGATGTAGGTCACATCCGCATCCGCATCCGCATCCGCGGAACATCCGCACATTTTCTCGCATCCGCATCCGCGTCCGCACTTTGGACTGCGGATGTCGTGCGGATGTGGACCGTTGAGATAAAACGTCATTAATAAGCGGAAATTATCAAATTCTACTATATTAATAGAACTAGTTCATTGTGCGCAAAAGTGATGCAAGCGACAAGACGAGAGGCTGTTCTTGTATGAAGTTACTCTCTTGCAACCTACTTAGATCCACGTTACAAAGCTAAGTTATTTTCACCTAGTACATTAGAACGAGTTAAATCATCACTTGGCAAAGCAGTTGAAGAGCTTCAATCTCTTGAATCTGTCGCTTCGCCACCCACCAAAAGAATAAAAGTTTCAGTGACAGAACCAACACTTCAACAAGCAAATCTATCACAGAATCTGTCTCTCAGTTTCTTGAGTCAAGCAGCAATGACGAGACCTACGCGATGTCAAAAGATGTAGTAAAAATGATCGAGAGCTATCACCAAGAAAAACGCCTGGCTGCATGTGACAATCCTATTAGTTGGTGGAAAAATACGCAGAATATCTATCCATACTTGAGTAAACTTGCAAGGAAAATTTAGCCTGTCCTCCAACAAACGTACCAAGCGAGAGATTATTTAGCAGTGCTGGATTAATATATGATGAAAAGAGAAACAGACTGGCAGCAGAAAAGGCAGAAAAAGTTAATGTTCCTTAAGCATAACCTTCCTATAATTAAGTTTGAACATTAAACGATGACATCTTAGTTTACTTTATTTTAATTACTCATTTATAAATATGCCTAATAAAACTTTAAACTTAATATAAATAGTTATCAAGCTAATTAAAGATCTCTTTCTATAAGAGTGGAGGTTGGGGAAAGAGGTCGGTGGGGGTGCATTTGAGTTGGGTTCACGTCCCGCATCCTGGTAAACATTATAATGGTTTCTAATTGTGGCTGAAACTCAACAAAATATAACGAATTTATTGCAGACGAATTCACTAATTGATTTCTATATTAGTTAGATGCTTGATATTATTTTATATGTTCAGAGAAAAGTACAGCAATTATTGTACAATTAATCAATTATACTACATTATAGCTACAGCTCTCTATATATAATAACTTATTATATACGTTAAACACAACAAATCTCGAATATATCCTAAAAAATAACGAAATTAGACATCCGCATCCGCATCCGCGGATGTTGGAATCAAACATCCTCATCCGCATCCGCGGATGTGAAAAAAATGGCATCCGCTACATCACTAATATATATATATATATATATATATATATATATATATATATTATATATATATATATTATTATATGACCTTAGTCAACTAGAAGAATTGAGAGAAATTTCACAGCCAAGATCAATGGATTAAAAGAATAAATTAGTGGGAAAAACTATAAAAGTGAATTAAATTATACTCGCTTAAAAAAAAGGGGGAGAGAGGTACACCATTATTTACACATGGAAAATAATAAAGAACCTAGTCCCTAATCCCAGTTTGAACTCCATAACCACTCCGACAACAATGAAAAATAGGAAAGGAAGAATGTGTCGTGTTCCCAAACTAATGATTAGACGAGGAACATCCTTAACCCTGAAGGAAAATAGCTTTGTCTCGGAGGGTCGTCTAAGACTATTCAACGAGCTACCCGAGGAACTTAAGAATATGTATGGTGTTACCGTGGAAGTCTCGAGAAGACTCGACGACACCCGATTTAGGACAATCACGGATGAGCCGGGAGTACTTGTCTATGTGAAATGGAGAGCCCCATAAACTAACTCCCTCCTTCACCACGCCAACTCGAGAGGTGGCAACGAGCCTGACCTCCGTGAAGTGATGAATTATCACGGGGAATATACGAAAGACTGAAAGGTAAGGTTGAACTGTATACATTATTTACCCAAATGAACTGCGGCAACCAAAAATTCTTATTAAAATGAAAGAAAAAATATATATATGTATAAAACCTTGGTTAACCTTGGTTTTGCTTCCGTCCGAATTGTTCATTCTGACGACGGTCAAGTTCGTCACTTCACATTAGACCCGCAGTTTAACGTGGAATCCGAACCACGCCCATGTCGCCCAACCACGGGCGGTCAGAAATTACAAAGTCCTCACCTAGAATCGATCTCACGACCTCCCGCTCATCAGCCTAGCATCTTAACCATTAGGCTACCCAGGGTACTCATTTATCTAACCAAACAATTTTTATTGTGTGGAATGAACAGCTGGGTTTTGTGCGTACCGACTGCCGTTACCGGGTCTCGATCCCAAGGCCGATGGATTCGTAGTCAGCAATGCTAACCACACCACCACCGAGGCGCTTATATATATATATATATATATATATATATATATATATATATATATATATATATAATAATAATTTATAATGTTATAATGTTTCAGACCAACAAAGACCCTAGGATCCATTCATGGCTGGTCTACCTAACTGTGTTCGTAATCGTGTATTGTGTATGTCCTCCGTGGTGGCGGAGGGGACCTACAATTTTACGTGGGTTCCGAACCACAAGAACATAAGAAATTTATGTAAAAACTGCCGGTAAATTGGCAACGACCAATTTTTACGAAACTAAATAATTATCAATTTAAAACTAATTAATTATCGATTTAAAACTAAAGATAGAATCTCTGGATCCAGAGGATCAAGTCATAATAGACTACTATCCACAAATATGTTACACTCTATACAGTGGCGGTTCCTCATATGGGCAATATGGGCAGCCGCACAGGGCGGCATTTGTGGAGGGGCGGCATGAGCGCCTGCAAAAAAAATAAAAATAAAAATAAGAATAAATAAATAAAGAAATAAATAAAAATAGTTTATTTATGGCAGTTGTGCAATTTAATTTGTATTTTTCCTGTTCATAGTATCATAATTACATTCTCTTAAGTGAGTTATTCTATTTACGTGATGAAGGATTTGTAAAATTCAGAAATTTGAGTCTTTGTTTTGGTTCTGAAGTTCCAACAATTAGTCCAATAAAAAGTTATTTTGTGAAAGAGTTATGTCTGTCCTTTATTTTGGGGGGATTCGAATGTGTGTGTGTTAGCGAACAGGGGGGGGAGGCGCTGAAGGTGAGGTTCGCCCAGGGCGTCATGTAAGCTAGGACCGCCACTGACTCTATATCTATTTATAACGGACATGCAAATATATCAGATCCAAAGAATCCAGTCAATTTCATTACGGTATCCATCAAGTCACGGTCCATATCGATTGCGGACCAAGTCAAAATTTACAACCATATACATTACAATATATACACTTACGAGGAAAAGTGTAGGTGTGGCTGTAAAGACTGTACAGTAATGTAGAAATGTGTGTGCACCCATTTTGGGTCTCCCATTTAAAGGTGTTTGTGGGGCAAGTGAAGATCATGAGTTTTTCAATACCTCACAGTACTATGGGGGACACCGCTCGGCAGAGGAATCTCTTTAAATGGGGTGTGCAAGGACAGAGAGTATCCCCTAACCCAAGACGCTGCCTCCCTATATCCCACATCACTTGTGTTGAGCTGTGGGATCTATCCCCAGAAAGCCTTAATTTTACTACCTTAAACTATACCCTTTCTATCAACATATGCGTCTAATCGATTTTTAAACATGTTTATAGACGTGCTACTAATTACTTCTACCGGCAAACTATTCCATCTATTTACTATTCTATGCGTAAAAAAGTTTTTCGCAACTGCTGTCTCGAACCTTTTACTTGTCAACTTACACCCGTTATTTCTAGTCCTATTATATTGAGATATTTCGAAAAAGCTATCTCTATCTACGTTATCGAACCCATTCATAATTTTGAAAACCTGGATTAGATCACCCTTAACCTCCTAGTCTCGAGTGTTGTCAATTTTAACTCCTTAAGCCTATCCTCGTACGACTTTGACCTAAGCGACGGAATCATCTTAGTTGCTCGTCTTTGAACTCTTTCGATTTTGTCTATATCTTTGCGCATATGCGGATTCCAAAATTGGACCGCGTACTCCAAATGGGGTCTAACTAATGATTTATAAAGTGGAACTATAATATCGCGCGATTTGTACTCAAAATTTCGAGCTATGAAACCTAACACTTTGAGCTATAAAACATATATATATTATATATATATATATATATATATATATATATATATATATATAAACAAATTGCTCCAAAGATGATTCGAACTTCCTGAGACCTTTTGAGTAGGAGTTGCGAGCAGTGGTGGGCAAGTAACGAAGCATTTGTAATCGATTACAGTAACTAAGTAGTTTTTCCAGTAATCTATTTGTAACTAATTACTTTTCTGAATGATTACTTTTTAATTGTAATCAATTAAAAATTTATCAATGGTAACTATCATATTTTTTACTTCATTACTTTTGCTAAAAAGCTATACAATTACTTTTTTATATTTTTCTTTTATTTTTTTCTTGATCTCCCAAGGCTGTTTATTCTCCAATCCCATATTAGTGATAATAATGGAGCAATGTTGCCATATGTATTTTAATCCAGGAATTTTGGGTAACAATCTACGAAATTTTTTCCGGTCAACGTCTGAAAATCAATTGTTGGTAAAATTAAACTCCAGCAAATTTTGAGTGGTAGTGTTTCACGCGTAATGTAATGTATAAACTTCAGTAATATCCGCAAATTAGCATTATAGTGAATCACGAATGCATTAACGAATAGTTAAAATTGTAATCATATTACTACAGGGTGTCCTAAAGTCACGCATCATAGGAACATAAGCAATGTCTATTTATTTATGTCAACATCAGGACAAATATGTTGAGGAACATTCGGAGAAACCCGCTTTTTCGTTTACAAACACGTGTTGAGATTGGTGGGAATCATTTCGAACGAATAAATAAATAAACAAAATACATTTATTTTCCTATGATGCGTGACTTTATGGACACCCTGTAGAATATCAGTGCAGCAAATTTGTACTACGTAAATAAAAATAGACATTGAAAAGCAATATATAATTAATGGAGAGAAGTAATTTCTACTTTATACTTTTAGTTACTTTTCAGATATCAGCAATTTTTACTTTTAATCCATTACTTATTTAAGATAGTAATTTATTTCTTTTTCATTACTCTTTTCGGCAAAAGTAATTCTACTTTTGCTCGATTACGAAATCTTAGTAATTTGCCCATCGCTGGTTGCGAGGGGCACCACCACACTACGACGAATAAAAGTTAACGCAACCTCAGATTTCAATTTAATCGAGAATTTATAGTTTGATTTGAAAAAAGGTGTCCGCGAGAGAAACCTTTCGAATCTGAATGAATCGCGACAATTTTCTTTAGAAGAATAGGCTAAAATTTCTACTGAAAGATGTCGAAACTTCGTAGAAAAATACCCAAAACGAATCACTGAAGTCATTCAAGCAAAAGGTGGACACGCAAAGTATTAAATAATTTTGTACGTAAATGTACGAAAACTTTTTGCATTTTACCTTTTCTTATTTTACTAAAATTTTATGTTTTAAATTATATGTTGGAGTTAAACTCATTTTTTATTTGTTTAATTTTCCAAACGAACGCTAAACTTTTCCTAATTATCCTATGCGAGGTACGAAAGATAAGGACGAATGTAACCGAAATATTTCTCTATACGAATGGGCGTCACTGTACGTAAGAAAATACTATAAATAAAATATAAATATTCATTTTGGTTTTACTTCCGCCCCAACTGTTAATAACAATATAAATAATAATAATATAATAATAATATAAATATTATAATAATATATATAATATAAATAATAATATAAATAAAATATTATTTTTATGGAAACTTGGCCGGCCGCACGCAAGATCGTCTTGCGACTCACGACTCGAGTCGCGCGTTATTTTACATTGATTGCAGCGACCGCGAGGCGAATCGCGTCGCGGTCGCTGCAGTGTGCGTGGTTCCCATTCTGTCAATGTAAAATCACACGCGACTCGAGTCATCAGTCGTAAGACGATCCTGCGCGCGGCCGGCCTTATAAGACCTAAAACATATTAATGAATCCCTATAACGGTGTTTTCGTTATAGGATTACCTAAACTCACAAAACAAATTTATATACGTTACAGTAAAATTGTGAGACTAGTGATTTCACGAAATCCCTGAAATTTTCAGTAAATTCGCGTAATTTTATATAAAAATGACAAAAAGTGGATAATGACATGATATGACCTAACCTAACCTAGGTTAGGTTGTCAGGTCATTATCCACTTTTTATCAGTTTTCATGAAATCACTAGTTTTACAATTTTACTGTAACATATATATATATATATATATATATACTGTACAGCAGTGGTGCACAAACTTTTTTGATGTGAGGGCCAAACCAACCATCTGTTTTATATGTAGGGGCCAGATATATAGATATTCTTTTTTTTATAAATATGCATTTTTATAACCAGGGGTAATATTTCAGATTTTTCTTTGGGTAGCTAACTTTTTCATTGAATTGAAAAGACCCGTGGGGCCACTGAAAAGACCCGTGGGGGCCACATTTGGCCCGCGTGCCAGGGTTTCTGCATCACTTCTGTACAGTATATACCACTTGAACCTATTCGTTTTGCAATCGAGTCCTCTAATTACGAAGCAAGGACATTTTTAGTTCCTATTTTAAAATTTTTTGCTATACGCGTCATAATACCATAATAATGAGTTCACAGTAAAAATACTCCCGCTTCGAAGAATTTGTCGAAGTAATAAACTCGTTAAACCACACAAATTATTACGTACAAGGGAATACAAAGGACACCAAACAGCAACAAACCGACTGGTCCATACGAGGATGTTTCATGAGCAAGGTTGAAAGATGGAGAAGAAAATTTAAAGAAGAGTGAAAATTCTACACTCCTATTATGCGCTAACAAATGCTTATATATATTATATATATATATATATATAATATATATATATATATATATATATATATATATATACAAAACTCAGAATGGTTCCCTGAGAACATTATATGTTAAACACAGACCGTGCATGGAACAAGGAACTCTTCTGGGAAATTATATATATATATATATATATATATATATATATTATAATATATATATATATAATTTTGGTGTGAAACTTTTGTTCACAAATGTCTCAGTGAACGAGACTACTGAAATTATATACAACAGATCGTTTGAGGCTTGTGATGTTGTTATAAACTTAACTTCACTTTTGTTTAACAAACTAATGAATATGGCGGTCAACGATACTATATTTCTTTTCAGCGAAGAATAATTGTACACCCAAATCGACGGTGTGGCAATGGGATTTCGTCTTAGCCCGGTTTGCGCCAATTGTTTTTTTGTGTCAATATGAGAAAATCTGGATCCGAGACTCGTCTCCTCGAGTTTCGCTCCCTCCTGCACAAGCGTTACGTGGAGGATTTATTTTTTTACATTTTTTTAAAGGAGAAAAGACGATGCGCAACTGTTCTTAAAATTATCAACGTCACCCCAATATTAAGTTCACTCACGAAAATGAACACGGTAACGCATTTCCATTTCTTGGTGTCGCTCTCTCCAGAAACATTTTCTCCAACTCCCGTCTGTTGGAAGAAAACTGCTAAAATAATAGTCACCAACTATTTTAGTTACGTTCCTGAGCAGTACAGGGTTTCGAGTGTCTAGTCTAGAGTTTCGCACGTTTTTCATCATATCTGTTCCGAGAATGGCAGCTCTTTCCTGGCACGAATTCACGTAAATATCATAAATAAATTTTTTATCCAAAAATATCCCCCCCCCCCCCATCCATTATTGACGACACTGGTACGGAGTTTCTTTAGAATGTATTTCAGCCAAGTCGTCCTCTAGCCACCGTTCCTAAAGCCCCAATCCACATAACTATTCCTTATTTACGACCATCACACAATATATTAATTTCCTCGTTAATGTCCATCCTGATTACGGCTTAACCCCGATATAATTTTTAGATACATTACCATGAATCCACTTTCAATAAGTGACATCTTATTCGACAAAGAAGGTCTCCGAAAACACCCAAAGTCTTCCCTTAAGTATCAATATTTTTGGTTTGAATATCAAGCCAACTTCGAAGGGTTCACTACCGTACAACTCGAGCAAAGGGCAAAAACACACCATTTAAGTTAATTCATTATCTACTACACAACCACTACCAACAAAACCGTTGCTAATCCCCTTTTTACGTTACATTCGTTTCGTCTGATTGAGGTCGAGCTACGTAAAGATTGGTCTCTCGGAGAACCGTTCCGAAATATTTTATTTAGTGACGGTACGTAAAGGGGACCAGGAAGTGTCACAGTGCTTAGACCAACTAATGCGACCCATTGTGCTAGCTCCCCTAATAATAATAATACCAGCACCATCGGGAGTCGAACCCCCGACCTCGGTGTCTTCACTTCGTTCATAAGGAAAAGGGTGGTATCTACTGAGCTACGGACGTTAACAAATATTTAATTAACTTTGTTTTAACTTCAATGTTTGAAACTAATTTTTTTAACGGTAATTTCAAGAATTTATTTTAAATTTTATTTTTTTTATAGTTAATTTTTTTGACTCAAGATGGAAACACTGACTTTCGGAAACGTTTCCATATTTAAGAAATAAATGATACCCAATACAACATGGGACCAGTTTCTTTCACACACACACACACACACACACACACACATATATGAAAGACCCGCAAATAAAGTTAAAAGTTAAAAACAGCAAAGCTTTTCTGTGAATTTGTCACTTTTGAAGCCAAAGTCTAAATTAAAACAAAAAACAAAAACTCGCAGTCAGCTAAAGGGGATGACGCTACAATAAATAAAAACAACCAACCAACCATCCGTTTGGCTTAAACTTTTCTAAAATCTTGGAGCAAATGTGAGTCACACCTAAAAACTTACCGTAACTGTATTTAAATTCATAAAAACTTATCAGAATTAAAATTAGAAAGTAAAAAAGGATTCTCTCAGACGTCGAGTATGAGCGTCCTCGGAGGTAAAAAGAGAATTCCGTGTCTCGCGCATTTTAGCGTAGTTACTGTAAATGGTTTTTCTCCTTCAGTTTCATTTAAAGACGAGTTTGAAAATAATGGTACCCTACCATCTTCCTTTAGATGTTCGGGCTATAAGGAGAACGAAGGACAAACTTCCGTTTAAGGTTTACCGAAAACCAACTCATTCCGATTCTTATTTACTTAATTTATTTTGCCACTCGACTGCAGTGAAGAGGGTTGTAATTAGTGGTTTCTATTTCGGGGAACTTTTCGCTCGTCCGAAGCACAATTTTTAGATGGCGAATTTGATTAGGTGAAGAGAACGTTTCTTAAACATGGATAGTCGGAGTTTTGTTGGAGGTTCGGCGGAAGTGATGAAGGTTTTCGCGTACCGAGTAATCCCAGTTCGTTAGTCCACCAGCCTTACGCGGATTTACTGCTTCCTTAGTCGAAGGGTTTCTAATCCCTAGCGCTACGCTGGACACAATGGAGAGTTTGTTAGGGTCACCGCTGAAGATAGGAGTAATAAACTATCTGATTTAACCCTTTAACATCGGATATGGATGTGATCGATAAGTTCTAGGCTGACCATACGTACCGTTTTGAACGGGACAGTACCGTTTGTTTTATATTTCCTGGCCGTCCCGTCGTTTTAATAAAAATGTCAATTTTGTCCCGGTTTATGTACTTACTTTTTCATGAATACAGAATATTACATAACCCCGTCCCTTTTTTGCCATCCCAATGTCCCGTTTTTGTCTCAAGGAAATATGGTCAGCCTATCGATAACCCCACTGTGAGCAATAAAACGGGAAAAAAAGATTTCGAGAATAATTTTGTAGTGATTTTACGAGTCATTTTAAGGCTCAAATAAAGGCGGGAAAGGAAATTATCCATAAATGTCGACCGTCGTTGGCGGAAAAACCTAAAGCATCGAGTGATGATGACCGGCGTTCTCTAAGAGAACATCAATGGATGTCGACCAGCGTTTAAGGGTTAATACTTTATTTAACCGTAGTAACACCTCATAATTAACTTAAATATAATGAATACACTGGATAAGTTTCAATACAAGATTTCAAAAAATGTACACAATCCCAGTCTTTTCCTTCGGTAACTGGAAACCCGCAGCCTACATACCTGCTTATAACTACACCCCTAAAACTAACGGTGAAATTCAGGCCGAAATTTACAAGATGGTAGAGAGCCTACCTCAGGGTTTTATAATCAACCAAGTGGGAGAAGGTCTTAGCGATTGTAAACTGTCGTCATCAAGGTTTCCACGTTTATCCAGACGCTTTAAACTGTTCAGAATTGCAAGGGCGGTAACTCAATAATGTTACTCGAGTGAATAAGGCACGTTGGTGGTAGGGTAGATCACTCGCCAGGCTGACTAACTGTCGTAAATAATACTAGGGACTGGTTGCCTCCTATACCAAATTTACTTCATTAAATACACGTTTCTATTTCATCATTTAGTCACTGTAATATAATGAGTGTAAAGTTTCAAAATTCATCTCAAAACTTCGGACAGTAAGTTTTGAACGTCTTAACGTTGTCAAAGATTTTTTTTTTTACGTTTTAACGTTCTTAAATTTTGGACCCGTATTCGCGCTCATCCTTTTCATAATTTTACGTTGTCAAACCTTAAATATTTCTAAGTCGTTAAACTTTTAGCGCCTTATAACGTTTGAAGTTTTAGACTTCACACGTGAAAACCTTTAGCGAAATGTAAAATATGCAAAATTAACATTAAATTACAAAAAGAATTATTTCAACAACACAAACGTTCAATCCAATTTTTTAAAGTCAAATAAACCGTCTATAAACGGCGCTTCTCTTCGTCCTTCCAACCGCATGACGTTACGTGTTGGTTGGTTTTTGCTGAACTCATAATTAAAATTAACCTAATCTCCCGTTAATTTACCAAGCATTCACGATACTCCATTACAGTGGAGCTTTTTATTCAGCTCGGCAAAAGTTCTACGAAGGTCCTATCGAGATATTGACGAAAATTAAGCACTTTCTCGTTCTGATAAGTGACTCATCGCCTCTAAAAAGTCTGTTAACCCGTTAATAAAGATATAGTTCATCATTCTAAGAACGCAGAAATGTGATCTGTCGCGAGAGAACGGGTGATAGAGATGATAATACAACATCTGCAGCGAGGTAAATTGCTGAATCTTACGCGATGTGAAACGCGGTTTTTATCAGTACATGGGTACAGTATTCGAACGAGTGACACGAATAATTCCGTTTTTGAATACATCTCTCGTAGGATGATCGCGGAATCAATGCGAGAGGCAGGACTGGTTTTTACTTTTTAGGACGTTCAAACTCGACGTCCGATAAAATCCTTTCTTTTTACTTCGTAATCGTCCAGATTTTAATTCTAATAAAGGATTTTACGAATTTGATCGTATTTCTGGTAAGTTTTTAGGTATGATTCCTATTTTCTGCAAGATTTTAGACAAGTTTAAACCAGACTAAT
Organism: Bathynomus jamesi; assembly: GCA_023014485.1. Lineage (NCBI taxonomy): Eukaryota > Metazoa > Arthropoda > Malacostraca > Isopoda > Cirolanidae > Bathynomus > Bathynomus jamesi. The sequence continues at coordinate 502,151 of JAJOZX010002841.1, forward strand.
GATTGGCTACCGGTTTCATTGTGACGTCATTACCTTCAGCTGACTACGAGAATTTCTTTTTTCTCTTAGTTTTAATTTAGACTTTGGCTTGAGAAGAGTGATAAGTCACAGGAAAGCTTTGCCGTTTTTAACTTTTAACTTTATTTGTGGGTCTTTTATTTTTATCATCATTGGACACGGCAATGTTTCTTAACCTTTATTTATTTATAGTTATATATATATATACACACCACACACACACACACACACTATATATATATATATATATATATATATATATATGTGATGAATAAAACCACGAAGGAAAGGAAACACAAAATGGTGCTCAAGCGCTTTCGTCTAATGACATCCTCAGGAACACTGAAGTACATAGAAGGTTACAGCCTATATATAGGTTACACACGCATAAAACAGCATCAATATTCCGTTAGAACAGGACAGTTGTCCAGTGCTCTTTTTGTCCATTTGTCAGAGTTATTCCACTGTATTGACTGGAATAATGCTTCAGTTTTATTTCACTCTGGCAACATTGTTAATATAAATATTCTTGAGTCTGCCATTATCCAACTTTCAAATAACTTCAACATAAGCAAAGGTCTTTTTCAACTCGATCCTGTTGTTTTGAATTCCTTCAAAACAGATTTAGATAAGAAGGGTAGAACGCTAAATCTTTGGTAAACTTGTATGCTACTTTATTAACTTTTAATTTTCATTTTATTTTTATATACAAGATGGGTAGAGTGATAAAACCCGGGCAGATTTCCAGTATAAATTTGTATTTTTTTAAATTTTTTTTATAACATTGGTTGGAAACAATTAATTTAATCTTGTGCTAAAAATCGGTAGTTTGATCTTGTGCTAAAAATCGATAGTGTTTCCTTACAAAGTTGTATGCCCATCCCACAATCTTTTAATATTTTTTTTTTTTAATTTTTTTTTTTTTTTTTTAATTTCATTTCTCCGTTTATTGTATATGTATGTATGTATATATGTGTGTGTATATATGTATATATATATATTTTTTTTTTTTGTAACCTATATATAGGCTGTAACTTTCTATGTACTTCAGTGTTCCTGAGGATGTCATTAGACGAAAGCGCTTGAGCACCATTTTGTGTTTCCTTTCCTTCGTGGTTTTATTCATCATAAAAAAGTAAGGGGACTAGAGCTCCCAAACTTCATACATGCTTACCTTATCATGTTGTTCGTCTTAATTGAGAAGTTGCTCGATGTGTCCCCTTTCCTGCTCAACGCAGGCCTCCAAACGTGGACGCCGCTGATCAATACACCTGTTTACATATCGTTGAGACACCTTCTCCCAACCGAGCAGAGTTCTTTCGCATAGTTCATCTATATCTCTTCTACTGGTACCAGGGATGTAAACTTTGGACTTCAGGGCTTCCCACAAACCATAATCTAGTGGTGAAAGATCGGGACTACTAGCCAGCCACATACTGAGTTCGATAAAATCTGGTGTTTCGTTTTCAAGGAAGGTGACAGTTTGGCGTGCTCTGTGAGCAGGGGCTCCATCTTGTTGGAAAGTATATCTTTCACCACTAATTCGTCGAATATCAGTTAGATAGAGTGAAAGATATACTTTCCAACAAGATGGAGCCCCTGCTTACAGAGCACGCCAAACTGTCACATTCCTTGAGAACGAAACACCGGATTTTATCGAACCCAATATGTGGCTAGCTAGTAGCCCCGATCTTTCACCACTAGATTATGGTGTTTGGGAAGCCCTGAAGTCCAAAGTTTACATCCCTGGTACCAATATGAGAGACAGATGAACTACGCGAAAGAATTCTGCTCGACTGGGAGGTGTCTCAACGATATGTAAACAGGTGTATTGAACAATGGCGTCCACGTTTGGAGGCCTGCGTTGAGCAGGAAGGGGGACACATCGAGCAACTTCTTAATTAAGACAAACAACATGCTAAGGTAAGCATCTATGAAGTTTGGGAGCTCTAGTCCCCCTACTTTTTTTAATATGACAGTTTACCTCTAAGGGATCACTTTTTTACCCACCATATCTATATATATATATATAATATATATATATATATATATATATACTCGGTGCTCGAGAGAGACGTGTTAATAGCTTAAGTGAAAGTTAAAAGAAAGGTTTCATTTTATATATATATATATATAATGTTATAATGTAATGTTATAATGTTTCAGACCAACAAAGACCCTAGGATCCACTCATGGCTGGTCTACCTAACTGTGTTCGTAATTGTGTATTGTGTATGTCCTCCGTGGTGGCGGAGGGGACCTACAATTTTACGTGGGTTCTGAACCACAAGAACATGAGAAATTTATGTAACAACTTCCTGTACATTGGCAACGACCAATTTTGCAAAACTAAATAATTATCAATTTAAAATTAATTACTTATCGATTTAAAACTAATTAATTATCGATTTAAAACTAAAGATAGAATCTCTGGATCCAGAGGATCAAGTCATAATAGACTACTATCCACAAATATGTTACACTCTATATCTATTTATAACCGACATGCAAATACAGGGCGTCCAAAAAAATGTATACACACTTTAACAGCTGATAGCTCAATTGATGTTTCTTTCTTTCCAAGTTAAACCCATTAGAATTAATAATGGCAGTCAGACTAAGCTTTGAACAAAGGAAATTCATTCTAAAATGCTACTGGAAGTGTGAAAACGCAGTTGAAGTGCAAAGACAGTTTAGGAGGGAGTTTCAAACAGATCCACCAACGCGACTTACCATCACTCGAATTAGAGATAAGTTTGAAGCCGATGGAACTGTTCAGAATGTCCACAAGAAGCGTTCCGGAAGACCATGGACATCGACAAGCCCCACAAAGCAAGAAAGAGTACTGGAAACGTATCACCAAAGTCCAAGAAAATCTGTGCGGCAAGCGAGTCGTGAGGTAGGAATTTCAGAATCGTCTGTCCAACGCATTTTGAAGCGCTGTCAATGGAAAAGTTACATTCCAAGATTAGTCCATGCTATTAATGAAGATGATCCGGACCGAAGAGTGGAGTATTGCGAGTGGTACTTGCTTGGCACGATGTGGATGTGGATTGGACGAAGGGGTTTCGTAGAATACCCTCCGCGTTCACCAGACCTCACACCACTAGACTTTTTTTATGGGGATACTTAAAAGACAAAGTCTACGCTATAAAACCTGCAACAGTCGCTGAATTGAGAGCAGCCATTGAACGAGAATGCACACAAATACCAAACGAAATGTTTCGTGATGTTTGCGATTCCATTGCTTCGCGTTATCAGCAGTGCCTGAACCAGAACGGACGTCAGTTTGAAAACAGGCGTTGACAAAACAATTAAATAATGTCTGTAGATTCTATTACATTTTGAAAATGAAATGTATTTTAATAAACACTGCCTTTATAAGTATTTAAAGTGTGTATACATTTTTTTGGGACGCCCTGTATATTAGATCCAAAGAATCCAGCCAATTTCATTACTGTATCCATCAATAGTAGTACCTTTTTTAATTGGGGTTGTTTAACCTCCTTCGCAACATCTAAGGTCATATGACGGAGGGGACCTACAGCTTTACGTGGGATCCGAACCACGGGTCGCTACATAATCTGGGCGCAGATGACAGTCTCCCATCCAACTACTACCCAGACCCAATGTCGCGTAACTTTGCTGATCTCCGGGAAGCGGTGTTATGACATTGGCCACGACGTAGCTCATATATATTATATATATATATATAAGAGAACGTTTTGGATTTAATTTTGACAAATAACAATGAGATAATAATAAATAAAAAGGTAACGCACACAAATTTCTCCGACCATAACCTAATCGATATACAATTGAAGTTAGCACCCAGAGGTCCGAAAACGCATCCCAGAGAGGCAGATGGAATATTTGAAGGCTTAAACATAATTTCAAAGAAAGTAGATTGGGAAAGTGTAAATAAAGATTTAAAGGAAGTAAATTGGGAATTACTACTTCACGAGAAGACTCCAGAACAAATACTAGGTATAATGGAGTCTGAAACCAAACCTATATTACTGAAGCATGTTCCAGAGAGACAAAAGAGAAAACGTAGCAAGCTCGAGAGAAAAATCAGGACAATATTTAGACAACGGAAGCAAACCGTAAAACATCTCCACAGATGCAAGGAGACTCAAACTAGAGAGGAAACTAGGCGAAATAGAAATAGACCTAAAGCAAACATTCATACATAAGACAAACGAGGAGGAAAACAAGGTAGCAGCAAACAAAAAATATCCTAAAATACTTCTACACTTTTGCGAAAAGGAAAATGCAGTGCAAAGAGAGTATTGGTCCGTTGATAGACGGGGAGGCCAAACACACAAATGATCCCCCAAAAAATGAGCGAACTGCTTAAGGAACAATTTAACTCTGTGTTTAGCACCCCTAAATCCGAGATGAAAGTAGAAAACGCGAATGAAATTTTCGACATTGATACAAATCAGCCAAGGACAAATTCTGGTACAAACCTATTAATGGACTTAGAGTTCTCGGAAGGAGATGTAATTAAGGCTCTATCACGGATGCGAGACAATTCGGCACCAGGGCCAGACACATGGAGTGTCACATTTCTGAAGAAATGTAAAGAGAGTTTTACCAAACCGCTATACTTTCTATGGAGGAAATCACTCGACACAAGACAAATTCCAGTGCCATTAAAGAACGCGAACGTTGCCCCTTATTCAAAGGTGGTAACAGAGCAATGTCCAAGAATTATCGGCCGGTAGCTCTCACTTCACACCCTATAAAGTGCTTTGAACGTATAATTAGAAGCGAAACTACCTACTACCTACAAGAAAAGAACTTATACAACCCAAATTAACATGGTTTTAGGGCTGGAAGAACATGCCTATCATAGCTATTAGACCACCAGGAGAAAATATTGGAAACTGTGTCGAGGACAAAATATAGATGTAATATATACGGACTTTGTTAAAGTCTTCGATAAATGTGACCATGGCATTATAGCACATAAACTTAAGAATACAGGAATTACTGGAAAGCGGAGAAGATGGATATTTAATTTCTTGACGCAAAGAACACAAAGAGTGGTGGTAAATGGAGTCAAATCGGAAGTCTCGAAGTAGAGAGCTCTGTCCCACAAGGGACAGTACTAGCTCCCTTGCTGTTCATAATAATGATTGCAGATATCAATGACAGTATTGTATCATGTTTCGCGGATGACACAAAGATATGCAAGGAAATATTGAACGAAGGTGACATAGAAAGATTACAAAATGACATTGAAACATTATTCCAGTAGGCAGAAGACAACAATATGAAGTTCAACGAAGAAAAATTCCAACTTCTAAGATATGGTAATAACAAGGAGTTACAGAAAAAAGGGTACAAAACTCCGCAAGCCAAACAGATAACACCAAATCCACAAGTCAGGGATCTTGGAGTAATAATGTCGTCGGATGCAGAATTCAGAGAGCACTATAACATCAAAATTACAACGGCTAGAAAAATAATGGGAATCATCTGGAGGAGCTTTTGCAGCAGAAAAGCAAACATCATGCTCAAATTATGGAAGAGTCTAGTCCTACCAATAACTGAGTATTGGTGAGTACTCACAAGCTCATACAGAAAACGAGACATTGCGAACATTGAAGCTATACAAAGGACTTTCACATCTAAGATAGAGGAAACGAAAGGTGAAGACTACTGGTCTCGACTACAATCACTGAAACTCTACTCTCTCAAAAGAAGGCGCGAGCGGTACACAATAATATACATATGGAAAATACTTGAGGGCTCTGTCCCTAACTTTAGAAATGAAATAGAAACAAACTAGAATGAGAGAAGAGGCAGATTTTGTACGATCCCAGCTGCGGTGGGACGAGGGGCCATGAAAACGAGGATGGAAAATACCCTCAGAATACGGGGCCCAAAACTTTTCAATGTCCTCCCAAAAGAAGTGAGGAATCTCCAGCACACCGACCTGAATAACTTCAAGAACCAGCTAGACATATTCCTGCGCAAAATCCCTGACCAGCCATGCGTGGCTGGCTACGAGGGCAGGAGATCAGACAGCAATTCTCTCCTTCACCAAATCCCGCAAATGAGGCGAGATGCTGCAGATGGGTCGCCCGTAGGTCGATCCTGAACCGTCGTTCGAACTCACCTAGTGTGTGTATATATATATATATATGGAATATCATGCATGAACATGCACGATCTCAGACATTAAAAAAAATTGCTCCCACCACTTTATATATATATATATATATATATATATATATATAATATATTAACAAACATTAGAGATAAGGTTTTAAATATAGAGGAAAGGTTCGCTGCTTTCACAAAGCACCCCTTTGCCGACACTTGCACACATTCAGGGTACGAGCAGCTCGCAGCATCATTGCCAAGTACACTGTCAACGTACTTCCGAGGCTTCCGTACGTGGATCGTCGCCATTGAAAACAATAGTGATCTGATTTATCAGGCTCACCTACGCAGTATAAGTAGTATAAGCCATGCAGACACTCCTCGTTCTTTACTTTATTGGAACGAGTGCACGATTCATCAGTAGCAAGATGCACCGTAAGTTTGTTTCCTCCCAGAGGCAATAAAAAATGCATCCATTCTAATCACAAATCCATTCGTATCACCTAAGGCTTGCTCTGAACAATGGTAACAATGGTTACGGAGATAGAGCTGTTTGAATCTGATGCGCGCGCAGTTCTTCCTCCCCCTTCCATCCCCTATAACCTTGAACCATGTAAGCTGTAATGTAAGCATGTAACATAAGCCAATGGACCGCTGACTGTTGTGAGTGACATTGTTTGGTGTTTGAAGCAGTGTTAAGAATGTCACACACCTTCACACATGCCGAATATGCAGATATGGTGTATGTCTACGGTTTTTGCGATGGAAGTGCAACAGCTGCTGTTGCAGAATACCGTCGACCGTTTCCGAACCGCAGAATTCAGGATCGAAGAGTGTTTACCAGGGTTTTCAACACATTGCGTGAGATTGGTACACTTCCCAGCGCTCATGTTTCATCTGAACGTGAAGGTCAACAAGATGTGGATGAAGTGGAAAACATTCTTCAGTTGGTAGAGCGTAGTCCTACTACTAGCTCACGAAAAATTTCTACGCGTTTCGGTGTACCACACACAAGAACATGGCGAACATTACGTGAGGAAGGCTTGCATCCATATCATGTACAGCGTGTACAACACCTTCAACCAGGAGACGCTGCCATGCGACTGGAATGTTGTCATTGGGTAAATGCTAATCGCCGATTGCTCCGATTAATACTGTTCACCGATGAAGCTACTTTCACCTGTGACGGTATCAACAACACTCGTAACTCTCATCGGTGGTCAGACGAGAATCCAAATGCCACTGTGGAAACAAATTTTCAACATCGCTTCTCCGCCAATGTGTGGTGCGGTATCATCGATGATCAGCTGATTGGCCCTGTTATTTTAGAGAATCGTCTTACGGGACAAAGTTACCTAGAATTTCTGCAAAATGAATTGCCAGGACTATTGGAGGATGTTCCTTTGGCTACACGCGCTGGTATGTACTTTTAGCATGAGGGAGTTCCTCCACATTCTACCCGTCTGGTGATGCAATACCTAAATCAAACTTTCCCTGGTCGATGGATCGGCCGCGGTGGTCCCATTCAATAGCCACCAAGGTCTCCAGACCTCTCCCCGTTAGATTATTGTTTGTGGGGGTGGATGAAAAGTCAAGTTTACAAAAGAAAGGTGGATACACGAGACGAATTGCTCGTGCGCATTTTGGATGCTGCTGCTGCCCGCATAAAGGAACGTCAAGATCAACTCAGACGAACAACACGCGATCTTCGCACACGAGTTACAAAGTGCATTGAGGTTGACGGTGGGATTTTCGAAAACGTATTGTAAACTGTAACAAATTTGTCATTTCTGTATCTAATACCATTCAAAATGCCAATGTTTAAACATTAAATGTTAGAAACAGTAATTAGTTTCTCTTTCTTGATTACCATTAACAATGCTTTCATATTTGTAGATTCAAACAGCTCTATCTCCGTAACCATTCAGAATTAGACACATGTTCATATGAACTTTTTTCTCACAATGACCGAGACTATCACCTCCCGAAGTATTGACCTTTCCTCCTGAAACACCCTGTGTGTGTGTGTGTGTGTGTGTGTGTGTGTGTGTGTGTGTGTGTGTATATATATACAGGGTGTACCATAAGTTCTGTTTCATAGAGAAATCTATTTTTAATTCAATTTACAAAAATAATAAGCACACCGGACAAAAAATTAGTCACCCCTAATAGCACCGATAGTAGGAAGTTCAAGGTCACACAGAGGGCGCTGATGTAGCATTGGTAAGTGACAAGTAGCGGTGACGTAGCACACAGGATCAGATCTGTTTCGTGAGGTGGTGAAGAACAAAGTGTGTGTTGGATATAGTCTGCAAAATGGGTCGTGAGGCAGACGTTACTCAGTGGCAAAAAGGAGCCATCGTGTTTGGCAGAGCCCAAGGACACAAAATGTCTGAAGTAGCCCAATTTGTTGGTGTGTCAACGCGTACTGTCCAGCGAGTTTACAAAGAGTGGTGTAGTTCGCAATCAACTGACAATCGACGGCGTAACTGTGGCCGGAAAACAATTCTCGACAATAGGGGCCGCCGCCATGTTTCTCGTCTAGTACCTGCAAATCGTTTTCAAACCAGAGAACAATTGCTCCAAGAAACCAATGAGGTTCTCCAGCGACCAATTTCCGAACGGACATTGCGACGAGAACTGCATGCGATGGACATCTGGAGCAGGGTACCACGGAAGAGGCCGCTGTTAACAGCAAGTCACAAATTGGCACGTTATAAATGGGCTCAGAGGCACAAAAACCGGACTGCGGCAGATTGGAAACGTGTAATTTGGTCCGATGAGTCCCGTTTTTGTTTGTTCTCCAATGATGGGAGGCGACGAGTACATCGCAGGTCCAATGAAGCCTTTAATCCTGAATGCGTCGAAGGTGTTGTTCAGGCTGGAAACAGAAAGTGAAGCGCAGGAATAGACACCCACGGACTCTGGCGGAACTTCGGGACCGGCTGATGAACGAGTGGCAGCAAATCGATGTTCAGTACATGCACAACCTCGTAGTCTCTGCCTCGCCGGATTCGTGCGGTTATCAAGGCCAGAGGCGCCGTCACACGATATTAGGTACATTCTGAGAGGGGTGACTAATTTTTTGTCCGGTGTGCTTACATTAGAACTAAAACAAATGTTCAAATTGGTCTTGTTTTGAAACCTTTTTTTTTGTTGCAGGTAATGGCTAATATGGAAGTGGGTTAGACTCGTGAAGAAAAAGTCTCCAACTTTTCCTCAAGAGTGTAACTCACTTCCATATTAACCATTGCGTGTTATTCTGTCTGCAACAAAAAAAAAGCTCCCAAAAGAAGACTTAAATTTGAACATTTGTTTTAGTTCTAATGTATTACTTTTGTAATACATAAGTCCCGCGAGATGGGACTTATGCGACACTCTGTATAACAAATCATCTTTGTAAAAGCGAGTGAGGTGCCTCATATAAAATCTGTACGACTCTTTTACTGAACGATTTATATAGGAATGATATTTGGGTGAAGGCACTCAATTGCTACATTGAATCCTTTTTCATTTTAACCGATTCCCCCCCCCCCACTTCATTCCGAGTCCAGATTCGAGAAATCTCAAAGTGGGAACGTAAAGTGGGTTACTTTCATACGGAGTCACCTCAGTACGCAAATACCCATTTTAGTTAACGTGCCTCTTTTTGAAATTTAAATGTAAATGCAGTTTTTATACGAAAATCCCGCTCGGTCGCTGTGAATTTATTAAACCCGTTTGATCCGTACTTACACTATAAAAGCTTGTCAATTGTCCCTACTTAAAAATCAAGAACGTGAGAGCGAGTTTAAATGTAATCGGCAAATAAAAAGACATTTTAAGAGTACGCAGTTAGTAGATCAAAAGTAGATTGAAAAGTAAAAAGTAAGGAAAAAGTTCGCTTCTTAACCCATTAGTGTCGCCCAGAGGTCTTTTCCCAGACTGAATAAAATCGTCTGGCGTTAGCCAGAACAAAATCAGTAGAGTGACGTTGTGAACTAATGGGGTTTACGCGAAGGAATCTTATTTTAAAAGTTACGAAAACAGAAATTATACTTTCAGGAATTAAAGAAAACGGGATGTTGCGGATATCCGCATTACGCGGAACTCCCGCAACATTTCTGACATCCGTATCCGCACTTCTGGTCGCGGGTGTCCGCGGATGTAAAGATTAGGTTATATTACCATTTTAATGAGTTTTACACTTTAAAAAAAATACCAAACGCATTCCTTTCCTACGAATATATTAACGAAAACAATTAATTTAGATTCTATTTGATTTAAAGAATTTTGTAATGAGTGTTGTGACGAAGCAAACCGCTTAAAACACATTCTTAAACACTCTTTCTTGAGTTAAAGTATCTACGAAGAAAGTTTATTCGCTTGATATCTGGCGAAAAATAAATTCTCCGTCGGTTTCAATACCCATTTTTTAAGGGGTGTAGCAGCGGGTTTCCAGGATGCGGGACGCTTCGCAGAATGAACTTTGGCCTCGGGAATTTGCCAACGTGTGAACACTGCATCAAAATTTTCCAAAAGATCTTCGCCAGTATGGCGTTCATCGAGGTTTTCAGCAAATAAGATCAAATTCACTCCTTTGAAATGCTCTGTTATTCCGTAACACGTTAATTCTAAGCGATGAAACTCCGACCGACGGGTGGCACCATATCTGTTGTAAACGTTAATTTCGTGAAGATATCTAGCTTGGTTCGGATGGTTTTAGAGACAGCGTCATATACAGGGTGGTGAGTCAAAAGTCATACCTCAAAAATAACTATACAATAAATACCTTTGAGGTAGGACTTTTGACTCACCCTGTATATTAGTGCGTATGAAGCTGCTACTATAATAAAAGAGTCTTTTAACCGGTACTGAGGCGCAACACTGGTCCTTAGTCGCATGAATCACACGTCCTCGACATGGTAAATGGTAAGTCAATGAGGGTCAGCATTTCCGCAATAGGACAGTGATTTTATTATTTTTTTTTTTTTGCGATTTCGCGCTCTTGCTGTCCCATATTTTTAACTTCTCAATATATTCATCCACCGTACCTCTTTTGACCTTGGTTTTTGCCCGCTGAAGCGAGGTTGTTAGTATTTTTGTCCTTTCGTTTTACGTCGTATTTTCCTCTTGTTTCAATTTATCAAATTTTTTCCAACGCATTGAATGAAGATTATTCTTCAGGATTGTTGGATCGAGCGGCTTTTCCGGGAAGAAATTTTCTGACAACTGACATTCGGCGTTTCGATGTCTTTGAAAACAAAGTATTTCTAAGCCAAATTCCTCTTTTACACGCGCACAAATATTTACTAGTAATATATGAAATACTGGCGAACGTAAATCTAAATTTGGAATGGCAAAAACCGAAGAAAAATGTTAATTTTTAAAAATTTATCTACATTCTGAAACAAGAACAAAAAATAGTATTATAAAAATTTAAAAGCGAATGGCAAAAATAGTGCAATTAAAATTTAAAACCATCTTCTGGCCAAAGCTATTTTTGACTAATTTGCTTTATAAACTCGAGCTGTCATCTTCCTCTGGGCCAAAACCGAAACGAAAATCTGCCTAAAAGTTAGCCACATCTTCGCTTCATTTCGATAAATACTCGAGCCACCTCTGGAGGTAGCTTAAATTCGGCTTAGAATGATTCGCTTAAACGGCCGAACGACACCACCAAAATCTACCACGGTTGCCCTATACCCAAAAATCCACATTTGACATCTGCACCCGCATCTCCGAATGTCAGCAGCAGACACCCGCATCTGCGGATGTCAGCAGCCGACATCCGCATCCGCGGATGTAAAAAAAATTACGTTCATAATAACTCTAAATAAACCATTTTAGGTTAGTTTCGATATATGCCTTAATATAATGATATTGTTCTCTCAGTACTCTACATTGAAATTAGAATATTCTACACTGAGACGTGACATTGACATTGAGATTTAAGCTCAATTATACTCTTATCTTTAAAGTAGACACATACAATAGACAGGATTCACAGTGTACTGTAGGTTACGAGCAGTTACAAGCAGTGGTGGACAAAAAGTAATCGATTACAAATACAAATTACTGATGTCTGAAAAGTAACTAAAAGTATAAAGTAGAAATTACTTCTCTGGATTAATTATATTATAATTAATGGAGAGAAGTAATTTCTTCTTTATACTTTTACTTACTTTTCAGACATCAGTAACTTTTATTCGTAATCGATTACGTTTTGTCCACCACTGGTTACGAGGATAAGAGGAAGTCTCAAAGCACTTTCGGTCTACTCGGGGAGAGGAGATTTCTGTTAGATTTAAGTTAGAGTAGATTAAATTGTTTAGGTCATTTTCACGGTGCGTTGGATCATTTGGTCGGGTTATAATAGGGGATTATCAGTGGTCTCGCGTGGGACGAGTAACAAACGTTCCGGAAACTGTTTTCATGAGCCACTGTTCCTCCAAACACGGAACAGAATCTTTTCCACGCGTGGAACATTCCGCGCGCATTTTTTACGTATTCATTTACGAGTGACTAATATCGAGTTAACTGAAACTGGTGTCCGAGACCTTTTTTCGCAAGGTCTTTCAGTCCCGCTTCATTCCCTTATTAAATAGAAAAATAACGTTCCCTTCCCACTATTGCTGCGAGGACAGTCGCGCGCAGATTAGTAGTTAGTGGTGAGCGCGAGTAGTCATGGTGGAGACCAGGCTGGTTCTTTTGAAATTAAAAGTGTAAGTCCTCTCCGCGTGTCAATACGTTTCGTGTTCCATTTCAAATAAGTAACGATTCATGAATTAAATAAGTGTTCGGGCACCTCTTTTGTAACGCATCGCGCACCCTTTGGGAGCCACCTAGTTTGCGGTCCATTGTCCTACAAACAAATCCAGCGTGCAAATTTCCATTTTTGCCAATACACATAAATAAAGGTCGCCTATATAAATGCAAATGGACATTACAGCAGTGAAAAAGAATCTGGCCAATAGTAGTACAGTTGATTTAAAAGTCTTGTGTTGAGAATTCGGTTGATATCACTTAAGGTGCGTCTCCCGTATACATATATATTAGTGGTGGACCGGATATCCGCGTCATTTTTAACATCCGTATCCGCACTTCTGACTGCGGATGTTATGCGGATATTACCTCTAATAAATTATGCAATTTACAATTAAATTAGCTTATAAAGTAGCTTATAAGGCCCAGTCACGCATATTTCATGTAAAGTATTAATTATTAATGAACAAACAAATATATAAACCTCAAAATATAAATAGCTGGTAACACAGAAAATTGAATGAAACTTGTTTCATTGAATTTTCTGTGGCTGAAACTCTTGAGAAAGTTATTATTTTTATCATAATGAAAACATTAATAATAATTTTAATTCTTATGCATTACCTGCCATAATAGTAATATCACGAAAGTTGAAAAATTGTCATACATTCATAATTCTATATTATATTGATAGATTAACTAAATATCCGCATCCGCGGATATTGAAATTAAAGATCCGCATCCTCATCCGCATATGAAAAACTGATATCCGGTCCACCACTAATATATATATATATATATATATATATATATATATATATTATATATTAGGGTGTCACTAGGTAATAGGGGGAAAATTAAACGATGGATATTTTCCTATGACACCCCCTAAAATTGTTCCATTTGGTGTAAAACATACGGAAGAGAAATTTGGTCCTGATTGGTCATCATTTAAAGGTCGCCCTCGTCACTGAAAACAAGACCCATTTGTTGACGTCAACAAGCTGTTCAGTGTTCACAGCTTGGGCCGAACCAGATAATAAAAAACAAGGCAATTTGGTGAAATAACGAAAGTAAGACACTTAAAAACGCAAAGAATACAAACAGTTTATTATATAATCAAAATAGAAGACATAATTTGGCGAATAATGGTACAAAATGGAGAAGCAACAAAAGCAAAACTTTGAGAAATAAAATACATATACAGTAGCAGAATAATTGGTGCTCATACGCTGATCAGTGATTAGTTCTTTCGCGTCCTCACTAATGCTGATTTGTTCGGAGCTGGGTGTTGCTTTCTGTGGTCAGTGACAACTTGAACGAGGAACTGGAGCTGTTCTTCTTTCACTGTCAACTTTCCGTTCAGCTCCTTCACCAGAGCCACGGCCCGTTCTGCTCTGTCGTTCACCACTGCAAGTTTGGAGACCACATCCCGAGCTTGCACGTATTCAGAGTTTGACGTCCATGAACTGGGATGGTGGAGCAGAAAGCAATCTAGCAACTGAAGTTTTGAGAAGAATCCTCGGGTGTTCTTTGTGATCAGTTGCTCCAGTCCTTTGCTGTCACTGAGGAACATAGTATCAAGAACCAAAGGTCGTTTTGGCGGCATGTGAGGGGCTTCTTGATCTAACGCTGCAACCATGCTGCACTTCACTTCCATCGATATCCTCTCATCAAAGAACGCCAGACCCACTGCCTCCTCCGAATGGTACCACAGGTGCGCAGACAGCTTCTTGGTGGTACCATCAGAGATCTTCTTGTGCGGGTATCGAAGGAGCGTCCTCATCAATTCCCAATCATTCAGCGGAGCTTCGATGGACAGATGAGCTGTTGCCCACGCTTTCATGTAAACTAGAACAGAAAAGAGGCAGATATCTCGAATTCCGCGTTCCTCAGTGTTCGTCAGTTTAAACTGTCTTCGGAAGAGCCAGATCTTGATGGCATAGAGCCCCTTAGCCATCCATCTCGCCCGGTGCATAGCACCAGGGGCGCGGAAGTTTAGTCCCTTGTATGGAACTCCTCCAAGAAAGATGACGGAAAGATCGAGGAATTCCTGATAGTCATCACGAACTTGAAGTGCTTGTGATTTTGCAAACTCAATGAGCTCCGTTCTATGCTTAAAAATAGCTGCTTTGGTGAACGCATCTGTGTCCGCAGTTTGGAACTGTTGTGGTCAATGCGGGTCCAATAATCATGGAAGCGCTTGAAAAGCAGAATTTCTGGACCGGTAGATACTGAATCTAGCGATGCTGCGAATGCCGCCTGTAGCACCAACTCCAGTACATGGTGTCTGCACGCGCAGTGTAACAGGTCACGTCCAACTTTTTCTTCCAGAAGAACACAAGTTCCTCCACGGTGGCCTGTGTTTGTCGCGGTTGTGTCGAAACACATAGATTTGACATGATCGGTCACTCCCCATTCATTCAGGCAATCTATGATGGCATTTGTTTGTGCCAACGCGGTTCCTGACAGAAGTTTTGGCACCCCGAGGAGCTGCTCTGTCCCGGAGCCAGATACAAGAATAGGTAAGCGGTCAACATATTCTCGTGACGTCAGATCTTGCATGAGTTTTCCGTCCCAGTGAACAGTCAACGGACTATTGCCTTGGAACTCGCTCTTCAGTTGCCGAGCCTTAAGGGTACGGAATTTTTCACGCTGACGATGAATGGATCCACGATTGATGTTGTAGTCGCTAGCATCATGCCCTAAGCTGGAAGCTGCCTCAAACAGCAGATATGTGGCCTTTCTTGACGAGAGTTGCGTGCGATCAAGCGCTGCCGCCAATTCCGATGTCATGATGTTCTTCGTTGCTCTTTGTTTAGACGCTAACGAACCACCACATGCTCCTTTTTCTTCGCTATCATCTGAGCTGGAGGATGAGGACTCCAAACCGCTTCGTTGGATACTGCCTCCATTTCAGCTGCTGATCGCTTTCTTCGTTTCTCCTCTTCCTCCCGACGTCGAGTACAATCTTTGACTTGGCGCTGATGGGTCATGTCCAAACCTGCCATTGAACCTGGACGTCCTTTCTGGCGCTGCTGCTGAAGGAACTCCCAATCCTCTGGGTACTTGACCAATTTCTCACAATCAGCGTGGGCGATGTCAAAGAGACGATCGAGGCGTTCAATGAATTCTTTTTCTTTCGTCTTGTGTGAATCGCTCGTCCTTGAGGCGTGTTTTTTGAGTCCTTTCCACTCCTCGAAGACTTTATCCAGTTTGCTGACGCAGTGTGTCTCGAGTCTGGTTGGAATGTGAGCTTTCTCCCAGAAGGACATCACTGCTCGAAGTGACTTCCTCAACGCGTCACGTATTGTCATTTTCTTTTCATGGTGAAGGTAAAGGAAGTAACCGAATGCTTGCCTGTAGGAAGGAAGCTTGCATCCTTTCACCTCATCAACCGCTGCCCCTAATAGGTATATACACTTCCGGGTTTCCATCACCAGAAATCACGTAGCTGAAATGAGAAACGGTGAATCGTTAAGTATTGTTCACTTTATTTCTCAGATATTCAGACACACACAGATACACACACACACATATATAGAGATATATAGATATCTAATGAACGATTATGGAGACGCCGCGCAAGCATTAAACTTTGGAAGGCGGGGGCGACCTTTTATAGTTATTCAAATAAAAAGATTTTTCAGTCACCATGTTTTTTTTACCAATGGAATAGATTCGCGGGGTGTCAGCATGAAAATTTCAAACTTTGCATTTAAGTGACACCCTAATATATATATATATAATACGAATTTGTGAAAAATAGTGAGGATGAATCACGTATCTTCTAAAATTCACCGAAAAAGCTTTCAACATCGCAGACACGATACGGTTGGTAAATGTCATCCAACGCATGCAGTTGACACAGCTGGAAACCCTCGAGCCAAACCGCTTCCGGGCAAGAAGCTACCAGAACAGGGAGGCGGAAACGGATCTCTCTCAGAGGACCATAGGGCAACGAAACAAGCGAAACCGAAGGAAAACGAACTTGAAATGCACAAGGGGCAACGAAAATCAAAGAATATAAATAGTGTCCTGGCTAATATTCAAGGAATAAGACCAAACCAATCACTCAACAAAGTTTCGTACCTGAAAGGATTTATGGACGAAACAAGGGCGGACATCGCATGCCTCACAGAAACTCATCTTAAGGATTGCCAAGGAAATTGTGAAAACTGCAAACATTGTATTGATAAGAAAGAGATAAATATAGAGTTTCAACTTACCAAGAGCGGATAGAACAACGAGACGAAAAGGTGGCTGTGCTATATATGTACATGAAGGTCATATGATAGAGACGGTAATAAGTAAATCAAACAGCTTTGTGGAACTCCTTGCAATGAAAATAGAAAAACTAAATGTGATACTGATAGTCATCTATAGACCTCCAAACACTCCAACCGAAAAATTTTCGGAGGCCATTGATGATATCAGAAAGCTAATAAAGGCCATAAACCCTCCATCCCCCAATGTAATTATCTGCGGAGACTTAAACTTCCCATTTATAAAATACAAAAAGGTGGAGAGGAATATATACCTATTTGCTTGCTCCTGGTCTTCTCTTGTGCCCCCCCTTGTCCTGGTATATATATATATATATATATATATATATATATATATATATATATATATATATATATATATATATATATATATATATATATATATACCAGGACAAGGGGGCACAAGAGAAGATCAGGAGCAAGCAAATAGGTTGATGGCTTTTACAAATGAGTTTATGCTGACACAGGAGATAACAGAAAATACCAGAAAAATAACTGCCTAGATCTGGTATTCACGAATAACACGAACTTGATTGCTGATATAAAAATAACCCCAACCATTATCTCAGACCACAACTTAATCGAGATATCAACAAATATGACGACAACATTAAAAGACAATACACATATTGAGGAAAGAAACAAATTTGGGGCCTTTAACTTAAACTCCAAGACTATAAATTGGGAAGCAATCAGATTGCACATGGCCCAAATAGAGTGGAGAACAGTTTTAGAGAATAAAACAACTGAAGAAATGCTAACAACCTTGGAAGAAAAGACGCTGAGAATTTGAGAAAAATATGCTCCGAAATCACAGCCAAAAGGAAAGAGGAGCTGGCTAGAGAGGCAAAAGAGAAGAATATTCCGCAAAAGAAAGAGAGTGAAGGCGAAATTAGCCAACTGCGGAGATATTGCCAGGAAAGTAATACAAGAAAAACTGTTGGGTATCAATAGCGAAATACAAACCCTGATTAAGGACCATACAGAGAGGGAAGAGGAAAAGGCCGCAGAAGCAATAAAGGAAAATCCAAAATACTTCTATAGCTATGCGAAAAGGAAAACAAAAACGAGTGCCGCTTTTGGGCCCTTAAGGAAGAGAAATAATAAACTAACCGACGATCCAAAAGAAATATCTGAAACACAGACCCCTGTATGAAATAGTTTTCAGTATCCCAAAAAGTGACAAAGCGATACCTGACATAGATGCATCCTTTGAAGAGAAATTGCAAGGAGAGTGTATAACAGACTCTGATTTTACCCCAGAAGATGTAACGAGAGCTATAGGACAAATGAAACCACATTCAGCTGCAGGTCCGGACAATTGGAACGCATTATTGATTAAAAACTGTAAAAATGAAATAGCTACACCTTTATACTGGATATGGAGAAGATCCCTAGACACTGAGGAAATATCGAGCATCTTGAAAAGAGCAAACATTGTCCCTATATATAAAAGAGTGGATAAATCTCAAGCAAAGAACTATAGACCAGTGTCATTGACGTCCCACCTCACCAAAGTATTTGAGAGAATAGTTAAAGAGAAAATTTACGATTTCTAGGAGACACTGGAAAGATTCAACGAAAATCAGCACGGTTTCCGATCAGGTAGATCATGCCTATCACAACTAATAGAACACTACAACAATATCCTAGATGCACTGGAAAGCAATGACAACTACAATGTCATATACACGAATTTTGCTAAAGCTTTCGACAAATGCGATCACGGTATAATAGCACATAAAATGAAATATATGGGAATAACAGGCAAAGTGGGAAATGGATCTACAACTTCCTCAGAGAACGTCTATAGGTCTTCAAAATTCAAGGTATATCATCATCAGAATCGGAAGTACGCAGCTCAGTACCACAAGGTACAGTACTGGCCCCACTCCTGTTCATTATCATGCTAACAGACATAGACAGCAGATTAGAGAGCAACAGTATAGTAACATCCTTTGCAGAAGATACAAAGCTCAGCAGAAAAATCAGCGATGTAAATGAAGTGGAGGCCTTGCAGAGGGACACGAACAAAATATACAAATGGTCAGAAGACATGACATTTAACACCGAGAAATTTCAGCTCTTGAGATATGGTAGAAAAGAGGAACTTAAACAGACTGCATATTATGCTCCAGATAGACAGGAAATTCAGAGAAGCATGAAAGCGATCGATCTGGGGGTAATAATGACCGATGATGCGAAATTCGAAACACAAAATCAGATAGCGATAAATAAAGCAAAAAGAGTCGCGGGACAGGTACTAAGAACGTTCAAAAGAAGGGACAAGACAGTAATGATTCCCCTGCTAAAAACACTGATTATACCAAAACTTGAATACTGCTCAGTCTTGACGTCCCCATATAAAGAGGAAGAAACTAATAGGCTAGAAGAAACTCAGAGGCATTTCACAGCAAAGATTGATGGCTGCAAAGAACTCAACTACTGGGAAAGACTACGTAAACTAAATTTGTACTCCCTGGAAAGAAGAAGAGGGAGGTACACCATAATCTACATATGGAAAATGATCGAAAAACTGGTACCAAACCTAAAACTAAACCCAATTACCATTCAAACAACACTGGAAAATAGGAAAGGCAGGATGTGTAGTGTTCCCAAATTAAGGGCCCAACAAGGGACCTCCTCAACACTGAAGGAAAATAGCTTGGTTGTCAGGGGGCCAAGACTTTTTAACCAGCTTCCAAAGAACCTCAGAAATGTTAAAGGTTACAGGGGTCAAAGTTGAAGTCTTCAAGAGAAA
Source organism: Bathynomus jamesi (assembly GCA_023014485.1). NCBI lineage: Eukaryota > Metazoa > Arthropoda > Malacostraca > Isopoda > Cirolanidae > Bathynomus > Bathynomus jamesi. The sequence goes on from JAJOZX010002841.1 coordinate 522,077, forward strand.
ACTAAATGCCTGGCTCAGGACGGTACCAGATGAGCCGGGTGTACCTGGCTATGTACGGTGGAGAAAGAAAGCAACTCGCTTCTTCACCAAGCCAGACCTAGAGCCGGGGCCACCAGCTTGACCTTCGTGTGTTGAGAGACCAAAGCACGGAACAGCAACGAGGTTAACATAATTTGTTTAAAAGCGGAAAGATTTGAACAGAAGTATTTGACTTGATTCTAATCATTATATATATATATATATATGTGGTGGACCGGATATCCGCATCCGCACATGCGGATATCCGCGTCATTTTTAACATCCGCATCCGCACTTCTGACTGCGAATGTTATGCGGATATTATCTCTAATAAATTATGCAATTTACAATTAAATTAGCTTATAAAGTAGCTTATAAGGCCCAGTCATGCACATTTCATGTAAAGTATTAATTATTAATGAACAAACAAATATATAAACCTCAAAATATAAATACGTGGTAACACAGAAAATTGAATGAAACTTGTTTCATTGAATTTTCTGTGGCTGAAACTCTTGAGAAAGTTATTATTTTTATCATAATGAAAACATTAATATTAATTTTAATTCTTACGCATTGCCTGCCATAATAGTAATTTCTCTGCTCAAAATTTGAAAAATTACGTCATATATTCATAATTCTATATTATATTGATAGATTAACTAAATATCCGCATCCGCAGATATTGAAATTAAAGATCCGCATCCGCAGATGTTGAAAAACTGACATCCGGTCCACCACTAATATATATATATATATATATATATATATATATATATATATTATATATATATATATATATACGGTCGTGTCACGCGTGAGTTTCCACTGCTACGGTCAGATGACTCGAACGATAGGGAAGAACCTTCATTAGTATATTACTTATACACAAATGAGTTGTTCTATTATAAGTACTATTATTATTGTATGGGGCGTCTCCAAGATGTAATTTCCGAATGTAAGCTTATTCATTCTGCGAAATGCTGCGAGCTAACTCTTCTTGGCACTACCCATGTTCCTTTCCGCGAAAAGGAACACTGTCGATACGGAACAAAATGCCCCACAGTGTTCCCAGCCAAACGGAATCAGAAGGGCATGAACACTCCTCCTAGACTGAGCTTCCGAGAACGACTATCAGCGCAATTCCAGTACAAAATCACTTTTAACGTACCCGGTTAGGTTATTATTAACCGGGAAGCGTCACTAAACTTTAATGAATGGTATAAAATTAGAGATTTTTACCAACGAATTACTCGTACGTAAATAAAAGTGGAATGCCACGAGGAAGAAAAAGTATATTTTTTCGTTCCAACACTCCGTCAAGGTAAAAACCCTTTTACTTCTTCCGTTCGCTAGATACACCGTCACACCTACGGCCTGAGGTGTTTGTTATTATAGCGAGGCCACGCACTACCCCCATCTCCATGCAAATGTTTCTCTATTCACTCAATCACCAGTTTTATAAAGGCAAAATCAGAGAAAATGAATTAAGTCCATTTCAGCACAAATTTATTCTTCTTTATCGAAAGAAATTTTCGCGCCAGTTAAAGAAAAATCCTCAATTGTTAATTCTTACTAATAATTAATTACGTTCGGTAGAGGTAATAAATTAGTATAAAACACAAATGCATACAATTCCGATGCAACAATGAATGTAACAACATCATCATTATCATCAACACGATGTAATCAACATAAAAAAAACTGTTGATAAAAAAATTTATGTTTATTTAATTTTAACCAAAATAATTTCATTAAAAATGTGCCGCGCCCGCAAGAGTACTTGCAGTATCACATTTAAGCGGGTTTTTTTTTTTTTTTTTTGTTAGCTTAAGTTCCCATTTTGAAAGGAAGCCAAATCACATTTGAGCGCTGTAACTACAATTTACGTTATAGTTTCCCCTCGCACACAATACTCAGGCGTGCACTTGAACCATCTTTTTCGGTAATTTTGGTCCTTTTAATTTCAACTGAATTCAGCGAAGTTCAACTTTGTTGATCATAAAATCACTTTAGGATGAACTGTAAATCTATTTTCATAGTCAACTCATGATTTACCACGTAACTCTAGTGCCAGAAAGTGCCAGGTATTTATTTCCTTTAGAATAATGGCACCAGTCCCTCATAACAATAATGCGTAACTGTGTTAAAAGCTTTAATGAAATCTTAAAAAATGAAAGCACAGTTAAAATAAGGGGAGGGTACAACGCGCGCCAATGGCTTTAGAACATAAATTACATCATGCATGATGTCAATTAAAATTTTTCAAAACTTTCAACTATAATAAAGTCCCATATATATATATATACTGTATATATATATATATATATAAAATTGTAAAAAAAACCTTTAAATAAAATATATGATATCTGACTGCCAAAAACTATATATAAAATTATTCGTGCTGGGGTTGTACCTTTTACGCAAATGTCATTCATATACACACACACACACACACATATATATATATATATATAGTTGTTGAGCGTGAATCGGATTGAAGTGGTGAGATGAGGGTTCTCTGTAGCGAGTACAGCTTTAAGGGCCCAACTATACCTAACTAAGCTAGCGCAAATTTGGCAACACAGACTCATCCATATACGCCGCCTTTTGGGTGAAATCGTAATAACGCCTAATTATTAACAGTGTTATCGTATAATAATGATACTGATTTATAGATGTTTGCCTTCTTATCTATTTATCTATTAAGAGATGTTTTGTATTCGTATATTTGTATTTCAATACGACTTTTTGGGGGCTCTTCTATTCATATTTGTATTCATATTTTGCGAATAATTCATGTCAAAAACTGTTTGCAAAATTCAATTTCTTCAATGTTCAGTTGTACGAAAAATATATTTTTAACCTCTCTTCTCTCTCTCTCTCTCTCTCTCTCTCTCTCTCTCTCTCTCTCTCTCTCTCTCTCTCTCTCTCTCTCTCTGATATTTAGGCCCAAATAACTTTAATTTCTAAAAGAACTAATTACGTTTGTGATATATAAAAATGTCTTCATTTTGAGCTTTCATGATGAAGCGTTTGAGAGAGAGAGAGAGAGAGAGAGAGAGAGAGAGAGAGAGAGAGAGAGAGAGGGGGGGGGATTGGTGTAATAAAAAAAGTGATATCAAGTTTTCTTCAAATTAAATTTTTTTTATATTTTGTCTTCAAATTTTAAAAAATATATAAAAAACAGAAATCTCTAATTAACAATGTATGAATTACTTCTCATTAATATATATATATATATATATATATATATATATATATATATATATATATATATATATATACACACGTTCCTATATAGGATAGGCGGAGATTCGGGTAAAAGGGGAGTGGTTTAAGGGTTGTAGTGGGCGTGGCCAGTTGAAGGTAAATGACAAAAAGGATTTTTCATTGGCGCTTCCTTACCCTGGAGCCGCTTTGGCATCTTTGACCCCAAATCCCGTGACATGGCATCACCTCTTTCACCCATGTGACACCCAGGTCAATCACTACTTAACCTCAATGGAATTATAATTACTTTGAGAATGAAAGCGGTATTCAAAAATATTTGTTGGGAAACACACACACACACACACATATGAGTTCATTCCCATATATATATATATTATATATATATATATAGAGAGAGAGAGAGAGAGAGAGAGAGAGAGAGAGAGAGCGAGGAATAGGAGGACGAAAAGATGGTACATGTTTATTTACAGACGTTTCGGAAAAGTTCAATTCTCATCATCAGTGCTAAAAAGTTTAAAATCAAATAGAAATAAATAAGTATAATAAACAAAAACAAACAATATATTAAAATGAACGTGCGACAATGGTTACAATATATATTAAATTAAAATTAAAAGATTAAAAATGAAATAATATAAAGTATAAGAGTGTGGACACTAAGTAAAATATAAAATTGTTAAAAGGTGAATCAGAATTAAGGAGGGGTCTTACCAAGTTGTTAACGTGGTGAGAGACTAATTGTACAGAAGACTGGGGTTGGTTGCTTGTTGAAAAAAATCCATATTAGAAAGATGGAGCCAGGCGGAGTGATGGTGGATTTCTTTTCAATATGAGAGTTTATTTCCCTATTACGACCACATCAGTCACAAAATACTTTCAGAACTCCGTCTCCTACTCACTCCGCTTTACCCCCAAATTAAATGTAATTTTGTCTTGACCAACAAATCAAATCTTACCTTAACCATAAAGAAAAAACCCAGCCACTTGCTTCGTCCACTATCTACGCTTTTAATTGTGTTCGCTGCAAAGCGAACTATATTGGCAGTACCATCCGCCAATACCAAACAAGAGTGGACGAGCATCGTGATATTTCTACCAGAACTTCGCAGCCCTTGAACAAACCCTCCAAATCAGCAATAAGGGGCCATTGCCACCTTCACAACCACCCGTTACTTCCCTCCAATTTCAAAATCGTTAATTCAGCCAACCAACTAATCAACCTCCGCATACTTGAGTCCCTTTATATACTCAGTATTCAGCCAACCCTCAACGACTACAGTTCCGCTTTCAACCTAAACATCGCCAAATAAACTCTATATTGAAAAGAAATCCACCATCACTCCGCCTGGCTCCATCTTTCTAATATGGATTTTTTCAACAAGCAACCAACCCCAATCTTTTGTACAATTAGTCTCTCACCACGTTAACAACTTGGTAAGACCCCCCCCCCCCTTAATTCTGATTCACCTTTTAACCATTTTATATTTTACTTAATGTCCACACTCTTATACTTTATATTATTTCATTTTTAATCTTTTAATTTTAATTTAATATATATTGTAACCATTGTCGCACGTTCATTTTAATATATTGTTTGTTTTTGTTTATTATACTTATTTATTTCTATTTGATTTTAAACTTTTTAGCACTGATGATGAGAATTGAACTTTTCCGAAACGTCTGTAAATAAACATGTACCATCTTTTCGTCCTCCTATTCCTCGCTAAGCTAAGTTTCCCTAAGAACAAACCATTCAACTAAGATATATATATATATATATATATATATATACCTATGTAGTAATAATAGTAATATTTATCGGTAGGAGATAAGTCCCATATAAAAGTACAATATCGTTGAACGTAATAAACGATACAATTAATTATTATTTATTAAACAATAAATTTGAAAAGGAAAAAAAGAACTAAAAATAATATGAGATAATGAAAACGCGTAATAATAAAATTAATAATAAAAACTACCCCAAGTTAATATTAAAAAGTTAAAATAAAAAGTAATGAATACTTTCGGGTCAAGTGGTTCGTACCACTGACCACTTCTTCTGGTACATGGAGGCATTCTGCTTAGTGTACTATGATACTATTACTAGTCACCATTTTTCTCTGATCCATATCATCCGTCGCATCTTAGTAAAATAATAGAAAAAATAATAGAAAAAATAGAAAAATAACCGAAAATAAAATCTGACCTCAAAAGGTTAAAATGCCAATGTCGGTGTTAAGTTGAGCTATAGACGAACACTTTCATACGAAGAAGTTTATAATCTAAGAAGACAAAGCGAGACTCATGACTAGCTCGGACAACTGGATTGTCGGAGTTTTTAATTCTTTGTATTAGATCGTACTGAGCGCGTCTTTTTGCCTCGGAGGTAACTTACGCGGCAGTCTAAAAAATTCGTTATAAATCAAATTTAGAATTCGGCAAGAACCCGTTTTATATTTAGCTCATAGTTGCTGCCCGTAAATATACGTGGGAAAAGTACGAAAAAAAGAGAGTGTCTTTAGTTTCGTTCGTACAGAATCCGAGGTTCGTTATAATCTTGTTTGTTTTATCATACAAACTTCAATATTGTTTTATGTCTGAATCGTCACTCGAGGAGCTGTTGATTATAATTTAACCCAAATACTTAAATTATTATACTTTTGTTTATTGGTTCGTCTCTCATTTTGAAAATAATATTAGTCGTTTCATTCGAGCGTTTAGGAGGATGGAATTGCGTAACCTTAGTTTTAGTAACATTAAAATTAATGGTACGGTTGCGCGAATTTAATTCGAAATTCTTTATAAGATGATTCACACCTTCGACCTAAGGGCTCGTTAATACCATATCATCGGGGTAATCCATCAATATACGCATTAAAGGCATTAAAGTTTCCAGGCATCTCGAAAACTTTGGATTTTGATTTTGTCTCTCTTCTTCTTCTATTGGGGGGGGGGGGGGGGGGGGGTCATTTTTGTGGGCATTCACCCGCAATGATGAGATACGAAGAAGATTCATCGCATCATTAGCGTACTTTAAATGTTCATTCGACGGGTTATCTATACCTACCTGGGGAGGAACCTCTCTCGAGTTCTTTTTTGATCAGACTCTTAATTTTAGGCACTGAAGTCCCCGTATTTTCACTGGTTCCCCCTAATGACGTTCCGCTGTAGCCTACATTAAGATTAACTCTCTACACGCTGTTGAGGATATTTCGGTACCGCGTTAAGAATACAATGTTTAATTTTTTTTTCCCAGTACGTGGGAACTCATTCAACTTTATTGAAAAAAGATTTAAACAAAACAATGTATTGTTCAAACTATTTTCATTCGTTAAATTTAATTTTTGTTTTATTAACTGATGGAAAATTGGAACTCTTTTCCGGTTCAAAGACGCCACTCCCGAATTGATGCACTCCAGAGTCGTATACCTTTTTAATTGTCCTCTATGTAATCTAGGAACATCGTCCGGCCAACCGAACGTTTGTTTAAGGTGCGCATCGATTCGCGTAGTGACCTCGGCTACGGATCTGGTTTTCCTATTTAATGTAAAGGAAAACTCCGTCATTCGGTCTCATACGAATAAATGGTATCACACCCATCCAGTATAAAGCGTTTAAAATTTTAGCTCAAATCAAAGAGAAGAAATCACGCAGAATTTTTTTATCACTTCTTATTAAATGTACTGTTCCTTACCTCAACACAGATTTTGCTGCCCCCCCCCCCCCCACCTTTTCTACATTGCATTACAAACTTAAACAACCAACTGATCGAAATTATAGGTTTTTATTCTCAACTCTTATTTCAATTCGTTATTCCCAGCGTTCGCGCGGTGAGTTCTTGCCCTCTTTATTCAAACTATGCATTTTAACTTTTCTATTTCTCTAATATAGTATTTAAACTGTTTAAAATTTTATATGTAGTTTTTAATTTTTGTAACAAGCTTTTCAATGTGTATTTTAAATTTTTATCCCTGAAGATAGGAGATTTTCCCGAAACGTTGGCCAATCAATATAAATGTTTCTCCAGGCAGCCTTTGTCCTCCTTTTCATTATACAGTGTATAATATATATATATATATATATATATATATATATATATATATATATATATATATATAAGGAGATTGTAGACACCAATCGACCAGGGAAGTACTCTGGGGGCAACGCGTTAAGCAGGAGACAGAGTGCTGGCACCCCCGTTTCTCCTGTCACTGTCCTCTTTAGCTGATCTTTTTCCGTGTCTCATCTACCCTGTGAGCATTCCAGCATTGCTCTCAGACACACACTGCTTCCTCTATTCCTTACTACACATAGGCCTATATACACTAAATCTTAAACACTACACAATCTTTTTAAAAATTTATAAAAAATTATGAAGGGGCATTTTTATGAAGGGGTCCTTCCCCTCCTGTCTACATAAATACTGTAAATAAATAAATTATATATATATATATATATATATAGAGAGAGAGAGAGAGAGAGAGAGAGAATGCGACATGTTGTTTTAGGGTTGTTTATTTAAAAACAATACTTTTTTAAACCAAACCATGAAACCAGGTTTGTTTGTTTTTTAATGTTGCTCAAAAGTAATTTTATTTAAAATGTTTTAAAATATAAACGTAAAATTGATCAAATAAGGTTTAAAGAACTTTCTTTTAACATATTTTAG
>JAJOZX010002841.1:537500-552500 GCA_023014485.1 Bathynomus jamesi
AGTTTCCTTTATTTATTTTGGTTCTTCACTGTTTTCTTGAGGAATATTCATCGTCACTAAAGTAATTCATCCAAAATAAATATAAAAGTACGAGTATTGCACTTACGATATACAATTTCTAATGTATCCCTCATTTCTCGTCATTTCCATTTCATTTCACGGCCAAAAATGAGAACGAAATCGGCGAGGGAGAATGTGTAAGGAAGCAATTTTCAAATTGATCCATTTCCAATTTAGGACATTGTCATTGTTATCCACGGCTTTCCCGTTTTGGTCCAGGTTAGGTTAGATTAGTTTAGGTTAGATTAAGTTAGGTCAGTAAATATTAACCATTCTCGTTTGAACCTTCACCGCGAATACGAATGGGAATGACATTCTTTTTCAAATCAAGAAACTCTTTTCTCAAATGTGGATTTCTCACTTTGCCCATTCTCAATGCGAATTGGAATGGGAATTGAAATGGGAATCAGAATGACACTAAGTGGGAAGTAATTTTTTCAAGTACGATATATTTCGATATGGTATATAAAAAAAAATTTTGGAAGGGGGACGTCCAAAAGGCTATAAACTAAGCCAGGTCAATAGACGCATAGAGAGCTTGAAACTTCATCGTTTTAGTCCTTTGACCAAAAAAATTATAACTAGTCATTAACCCTTTACCGCCGAGAGGGACGAACTGGTAACGTTTCAAATACACCCATTCATAACAGCCCTACAAAAAATTCCGGCGGTAAACGCTTCAAATTGGAAGTTGGGTTATTATTGCGTACAAATCGAAGCAATAGAAATTAGCTTTCATGGCGCAAATTACTTACTCGCATTCGTTTTACCAAATTTGAGTTTTAGTTGGGTTTTGACAGATACATACAGAAGGTTGACAAAAGTAAATAGACACCACGATGGTTGTCCTCGAGAATAAATGGCAAAGCTTATCAATGGAATGACAGAACGTGTGTCAGCTTTACATAATGAAAAGGGGAAACCAACACCATTACACATATATTGCTTCAATAAATTTGCTATTATTTATTAACTTTTATTATCAAATCAAAAACTATGGAAAAAAACAAAAACAAAGGTGTCTATTTACTATTGTCAGCCTTTTGTATACAGCATTTCGGAGTCGTTTGTGAACAAAATTTCATATATATATATATACACATCCACACGCAACACTAATATTTATATATATATAAATAACTGATTTGTAAAGGTAACAGCCTGGAAACACATTTCCTCATTATGTGGAGGTAAGAATGTCCGACGAGTCATCTGGGTCCGAGAATTGGGAGGGGGAGGGAGTGGTCAGCCCAACCCAACCCAGGAGCCAGCAGCTGAGAGCGAACCCAAAGCTTCATTGCTCAGAGCCCAACACTGAGACCACTGAGTTACCGGGGTATCTTACGATTGATGTGAATTTAAATTAAAAACCTAAATGTTGTGAGTGTTCGCAGTGGTTCAAGCACCTGATATGATTTTGACAACATTTAATATCATTCGTTTAATGACTAGATAATACAGGGTGTTTCTAAAGTAACCATCTATTTTGGTGAAATAGGGGGATTTTAAACAATTGTTATATTAGCATAATGGTATGTGCATTGTTATACAAAATTCATGTATTTATAATATTTCAATTGCTTTACACGATTTTTTGTCAATTATTTTATTTTATTTTCAGACCCATATCATTGATGATGAATGTGCAAGAACGGGTTTATGTAGTAACATGCAGAGCTGGGCACTTGCGTTTTTTTGCGCGTTTTTTTGCGGTACTGCGGTACTGCGGTACTACTACCGCACTACCAAACCGGTACCGCATAACGCAGTACCGCAAAGGATCGCTGAAAGTACAGCAGTACCGCTACCGCATTCAAATTTCCCGCGGTACTTTCCGCGGTACCGACCAACACGGTAGTACCGCAGTACCGCAGTACCGCAAAAAAAACCGCAAGTGCCCAGCTCTGGTAACATGCAGGATAAAAGGCATGAAGTGCAATGAAATTAGAGAAAAGTTTGAGAGAAGGTTTCGTAAAACAGGCCCTAGAGACCAGGCTATTCGCGAATTAGTAAACAAATTTATGAGGACTGGATCTGTGCATGACGAGCGTAGATCTGGAAGGCCAAGAAGATCTCACGAAAGAATCGAATCTGTTCAAGAAGCATTCGAAGAGGATCCACAATTATCGATTCGGAGGGCATCCCACAGATTAGAAATTCCACAAACAACGGTTTACAGAATTCTACGTTATGATTTAAAGAAAAAGCCATACCACATTCAAGTGTTCCACAACTTACAAGAAGAAGATTATCCACGAAGAGCAACAATGTGTGCCGAGCTTACAAATATATATATATATATATATATATATATATATATATATATATATATATATATATTTTCATGTTTTAAAGGTGTTTTTTTTATATTTCATATTATTTCGCAAAATAGATGGTTACTTTAGAAACACCCTGTATATTGGTTTGTGTTTCCTCAAACTGCTCTTATTATAGCATATAAACGATGCGTGATAATAAAATAAACATTTCCGCCGTGATTATTAGCGAAAGTTGGTTGAAAAACGCAAAGATCCGTCCCCGATGAAAGGCTACCCTGAAACTATTTATGCATTTACTTGACATGGTATGGTGTGTCCTTCCGCGTACGGAAAGTTCTCATCAGTATCACACTAAGAGAATTATGCGTAACTAAAGACTACGTGAAAAGTGTAGAAGGTGTTGATAAATGTGAGACCAATAAAATTAATATATATTATGAGGTTTATAATGTTTTAAGAGAAGCCATACACAATTTAGTGACCATCTCGATTTAGTAGCTAATATTAGCTAGAAAGATACTTAAATATAATTTGGCTTGAGATATAAATGCAGACAACTTCAGAATCAATATATATACAGTATATAATATATATATATATATATATATATAATAATATATATATATATATATATATATATATATATATATATATATGGGGGGGGGGATTGCACTCAGAATAGTCCCCTGAAATCTTTTATGTTGCACACAGACCGTGCATGGAGCAAGGAACTCTTCTGGGGAAATTAAATCCACTATCGTTCGAATAAGTAATGGTAAACGACAAATACTATAGTTTTTCTTTTTCATGATGTTAGCCCGACGTGGGCAACGGGCCACTCGCAAAGAGGCCAATATATAGCTTCCCTCACCAGCTATCTGCAGATAGCTGGTGAGGGAAGCTATATTTTGGGGCCTTGGGATAACATCGTGAAAAAGAAAAACTATAGTACAGTATTTGTCATTTACCATTACTTATTCGAACTATAGTGGATTTAATTTTCCCAGAAGAGTTCCTTGTTCCATGCAAGGTCTGTGTGTAACATATATATATATAATATATATATATATATATATATATATATATATATATACCTTTCAACTTTTCAACTATTCCGCGAGATGATTCCTCATTTCACAAAGGTGAAGCTTGTCGCCCCTCCTCTCGAGTTGGCCTGGTGAAGTAGTGAGTTGGTTTCTTGTACTCTCCACCTCACATAGCCAGGTACGCCTGGCTCATCGGGGATTGTTCTGAGCCAGGCGTCTAGTCTTCTTTTGAAGATATCACACTGTAACCCCACTCGTGTGCCTTTGTTTTTTGGGCAGCTGATTAAACAGTTTTGGTCCTCTCACAACAAAACTATTTTCTTTCAGGGTTAAGGATGTTCCCTGTCTAGCCTTTAATTTGGGAACACGACACAGTCTTCCTTTTCTACGTTCCACTGTTGTTTGGGGAGTTACAGGGTTCAGAGTAAGATTAGGGACTAGTTTCGCCATTATTTTCCAAGTGTAAATAATGGTGTATCTCTCTCTCTCCTCCTTTCCAGTGAATATAGGTTTAATTCGCGTAACCTTTCCCAGTAGTTTAGTTCTTTGCACCCCTTGATCTTGGCTGTGAAGCTTCTCTGAATCCCTTCTAGTTGTCTAATGTCTTCTTTTTTATATGGGGATGTTAGGACCGAGCAGTATTCCCATTTGGGTATGATCACTGTTTTCAGTAGAGGAATCATTATATTCCTATCCCTTCGTTTAAATGTTCTCAGTATCTGCCCAGTTACTCTCTTTGCTCTGTTTACTGCTATCTTATTTTGTGTTTCAATTTTCGCATCATCAGTCATTACAACCCCTAAGTCTTTTGCTTTAGAATTCCCCTGAATTTCCTGTCCATTTGGGGTATAATATTCCATGGATTTTAGGTCTTCTCCTTTTCCGTACCGTAACAGCTGAAATTTCTCAGTGTTAAACTTCATATTGTTGTCTTCCGTCCACTTGTAGATTCTGTTCATGTCCGTTTGTAGAGATCCTCTATCTTTTGGGTTTCTTATTTTTCTACTGATATTTGTGTCGTCGGTAAAGGATGTTAATGTGCTGTCTTTGATAACGTCCTCATCTATTTCAGTTAGCATGATTATAAAGAGTAGTGGAGCTAATACTGTTTCTTGTGGTACTGAGCTGAGGACCTCTGATGGAGATGAAGCTGCTACTTGTACTGTAACGACTTGCCGCCGCCCACTAAGGAAATTATATATCCAGTTTCCTACTTTTCCTGTTATTCCCATATACTTCAGTTTATGTATTATGATTCCATAGTCACATTTGTCGAACGCTTTGGCAAAGTCTGTGTATGTTACATCATAATTTTCATTACTTTCCAGTGCATCAATAATGTTGTAGTTGTGATAGGCATGATCTGCCTGACCGAAACCTATGTTGGTTATCAATGATTTTTTCCTGAGTTTCCAAAAAGTCAGATTTTCTGTCTAACTATTCTTTCAAATATTTTAGTGAGATGAGATATAAGCGACACTGGCCTATAGTTTTTGGCCTTGGATCGATCTCCTCCTTTATATATTAGGGCTATGTTCGCGCTCTTCAGGATGCCCGGTATTTCTGCCGTGTCTAGTGATCGTCTCCATATCCAATATAGGGGCTCAGCGATTGCATTCTTGCAGTTTTCGATCAGTGTGGCAACTGTGGCATTCCATTTGTCCGGTCCTGCCGATGAGTGGGCTTTTAGTTTCCCTGTAGCTATTCCCTATAGCTATTCCATATATATATTAGTGGTGGACCGAATGTCAGTTTTTCAACATCTGCGGATGCGGATCTTTAATTTCAATATCCGTGGATGCGGATATTTAGTTAATCTATCAATATAATATAGAATTATGAATATATGACATAATTTTTCAAATTTCGTGATATTACTATTATGGCAGGCAATGCATAAGAATTAAAATTAATATTAATGTTTTCATTATGATAAAAATAATAACTTTCTCAAGAGTTTCAGCCACAGAAAATTCAATGAAACAAGTTTCATTCAATTTTCTATGTTACCGGTATTTATATTTTGAGGTTTATATATTTGTTTGTTCATTAATAACACTGGCCAACAAAATGAAACTTTTTTCTCATCACAAACATGATCACGCTTTTCTTAATGAATATTTCGCGCTGATTCCGAATCTGGTTTTATTTTGTTTCTAGCACGTATAGTTATATAGATACACTGGTTTTGATATTTTTAAGTTTTTGATATTGCTATAAGAAAATTTATGGATGTATAGATCACACTTAGGAATGCTAAACAACAAATACATCATATACCTTATTCAATGTACTTATAAATAAAGAATATATACATTATTTTATTAAAAGCGCTGTGAGTGTGATTTCCTTTTGTAAATTTGGCCTGGATTGTCACGATACAGCATCCAACAATGGTCCGCCATCATGCTTTCATTCCAATATCCTTGGTAGCGCTTCTCCATCATCTGAATATCTTGATGGAAGCGCTCTCCTTGCTCGTCACTCACTGCACCAAGGTTTTCAGGAAAGAAATCTAAGTGGGAATGCAGGAAGTGAATTTTTAACGACATTCGACACTCCATTTCTTTGAAGGCATCAAGGAGGTTCTTGACTCCATCCTTATACGCAGGTGACTTGTTGCTTCCAAGAAAGTTTTCACATATCCATTTGAACGCCAGCCAAGCCTTCAATTCCAGCGGACTTAGGACTTTTTCAAATTCAGTGTCATTCAAAACCTCCCTTATTTGTGGCCCAACAAAAATTCCTTCCTTCAATTTTGCTGCAGTAACCTTCGGAAATTTCCTTGAAAGGTATTGGAATGGGCAATGGGGATGGATGGCATTATATTACCATTATGCAAAAGAACTGCTTTCAGGCTTCTCTGCGACGAGTCAATAAAGAGGCGCCACTCAGATGCCACATACGTCTGAGATATGGCTGTAAATAGTCCATTGATGTCATGGCAATAACAGAGAGGACCGTCTACTGAAAAGAATGCTGTTAATTCAAAATTCCGCTTTCGGTAGTAACTAATACGAACATTGTTCTCAAGTAAATTATTCTCCTTTAGTCTTGAGGCGAGAAGCTCTGATTTCTCTTTAGACAGCGATAAGTCTCTAACAAGATCATTCAACTGTCCTTGGGTTAACTTTTTAGGCTCTAAATGTCTACCTTCAAAAGTGTACTCTGGTTATGTAGATGGTCCGGAAACGCCAGTTGCACCTTCATCACTTTCCATGTCATCTATGATAGAATCTAGCCTATCACTTGGGGAATTGGAATGGGCAATGTTTCATCATGTTTTACTGGTCTACGTGCTGAATCCAAGTTTGGATATACAATCTGGTGTTTGTTCTTGGCAGAAAACCCCATTAAGTTCACACTACAAAAATAACAGTCTTCATGATGATCTCTCGGCTCCCTCCATATCATGGGTATGGCAAATGGCATTGAAGCTTTCTTTTTGTTAAGCCAATCACGTAATCCATTTGAACAGCCAGAACAGATTTGATGTGGCGCCCATGGTTTATCTTGGTCACCTAGATGGCAACCAAAGTATAGCTTGTATATTTTCTTAATGTCGGTTGTAATACTTCGTCGCTGTGTTTTAGTTGTCAACTGGCCGCATACGAAACAGAACTTGTCGGGGTCATTCTTACATTGTCGAGGCATGTTGATTGACCTGAGCAAACTATAAATTTAAAAAAATGTACACCAACTTGACACAACTTCTTGGACTGGACTGATCTTTTGACACACAAAGCACGGCGTTGTTGCCTGAATCACAATGCTGCTAGACGTAAAAGCTCACACCTGAAATACATAAGATGTATAATTAAGATAATTGAAATCAATAAGATGAATAAACTAAAAAAACACAATAAAATAAACACAATCAAATGTTGAAATATTAGTATTTTGCCTATTTAAAATGGTTAAATCTGTGTAGTTATATATATGCCTTCATCTTGAAAACTATACGTGCTAGAAAAAATCTGAATGCAGTTTTGGAATCAGCGTGAAAAATGCTATCCAGCCACCACAAATTTTACTCTGATGAAAAATCTTTGTTGACCAGTGTAATTAATACTACATGAAATGTGCATGACTGGGCCTTATAAGCTACTTTATAAGCTAATTTAGTTGTAAATTGCATAATTTATTGGAGGTAATATCCGCAAAACATCCGCAGTCAGAAGTGCGGATGCGGATGTTAAAAAGGATGCGGATATCCGGTCCACCACTAATATATATATATATACACACACTAAGGAATTAATTAGCGCAGTTTTATGAACCGAGTTTTACTCTTGCATAAATAAAGCTAGTCCAGAATTAACGTTGGTTAAGAAAATTTCCACTTAACTGATCAAATGTGGAGAAATTTGAACCGGAAAACGTTAACTCTAGTGAAATTCTTGCCGATATTCCTGACAACTCTTCGCGCTTCGCATTTTTCTTTATTCATACTAAAGCCAGAGAATACATATTGATAAAACTACAGGGTGAGCTCACGTACTTGTATCGAATGGTTTGTAATTAATTTATGAAGAAAAATTTTAACTTCATTAGTAAAAACTTGAACTTAAACCCTTTACCGTCGAAATTTTTTGTAGGGGTAAGTTATGAATGAGCGTATTTGAAACGTTACCATTTCGTACCACTCGGCCGTAAATGGTTAAATGCGAAATTATATGACTAAAATCCATGATGGAACGCACTCATACCCGCGATACAAATAATAAGATATTAAACAAAAGATTGGGAAATCTATGCGTGGCTTTCTATCGGGGCTTGTTAAGATTAATCAATGTAAACGCGAAGCACGTTAAAATGTTAAAAGAAATTGTTCTTGAATCACTGTACGCCACAGATAGAAAAACAAGCTTGATAGACTATTAAAAAAATAACCAGAATGGTCATCCAAAGGTCGATTTAAATGGTCACCCAAAGGTCGATTTAAATGGTCATCCAAAGGTCGATTTAAATGGTCACCCAAAGGTCGATTTAAATGGTCACCCAAAGGTCGATTTAAATGGTCACCCAAAGGTCGATTTAAATGGTCATCCAAAGGTCGATTTAAATGGTCACCCAAAGGTCGATTTAAATGGTCACCCAAAGGTCGATTTAAATGGTCACCCAAAATAGATATGGAAATTAATGAACAAAGCATGAATTCAGTCACGCAAAGAAAATAACTTTTCAAAGACACTTTGTAAACAGTAATTATGTTAACGATACAAAAACACTAGCAAGCGAACCCAGTAAGTATTTTTTAAGAAGCGCGGACGGAAGGAAGCCAATCCCTTAATTCTTTCGTATATTTTAAGGGGGAAGAAAAACCACGAAGCTTCTCTTTTCTCGCAGTAACCTCAACTGACGAAAAGACAGCGATAATCAGTCTTTAAGACAAAAAAATACGCCATAGCTTTCCTAACAAACAAAATATATAAATCGTGTCGTAATATTATTTCCGAATCGCTCGCCGTCCTCAGTAAATTACTCTCTTCAGACCGGATACTGTCCCGATCTTCTTCCAAAAGTAGCTCGCGTGTGCCCTGTATTTAAAAGTGGCAATTCGGAAATCGCTTTATACAAACTATCGTCCCTATATCTATCTTGCCAACTATTGGAAAAATAGTTTAAAAAAATACCGTATATAGACAATTAACAAGGTATATTTAGCTCCGTTTCTACTCTTATTCTTTTAAAGTAGACACACACCGGACAGATTTTAGAATGATGCAGAGTCGAGCGTAAAATATCTAAAAATAACACCTTTTGAAAATCTATACTTAGAGTCTCTATATGCGTACATCAAATACAGACCTCTAACTTGTTCAGGCACGTTTAAACTCGTTTTAAGCGACTATAAAACTTTTTACTCTGCACGCTTTGACGAAGTTAAAAACTGATGGTTTTCGCATCTGGGTGTGACCCGCCTGACGTCAACATTAGCTCGACGTTACAGTTTTAAGATACTTGATAAGAAAAACTATGTAACAGTTTCAACTCAAGATTTAAGCAACAGTGAACCCACTTCATGAACGGCTGTGGAAGTAAATTCACCGAAAAAATTTAATTTAAAAGTCACAGCAATTACTAATTCGTTACTTTTTAGTTTTCTCAAATTATACTGTTTCCGGAGTACTTTTCCCGTACTGTACATTTTTTTTTTCGTAAAAAAGTTCGCCCAAAAACAAATTTTCAAAAAAAGAACAAAAAGTTACTAATTGCTAATATTCCGTTTTTCTTTGTATATTTTATACTCTTTTTGGTGACTAATATAATTTCAAAAAAGGAACACGTACTCATTGTTCGGAAGCATTTTTTTTTTAAAGCTTTTTAGGAATGTTATGTTTCTAGCGCATTTTCTGAAAGTGTCCACGGATGGGTCCAATGTACTTCTCCAGTTCAATACTAAACTAGTCACGAAGATGAGCTCCAGACATAACTGTATGTATACGAATGAAGGGTGTTTCGTAATAGCATGAATTTCGCCGTGAAAAAGAGAATGGTGTGAAAAACTCGGACTGGACACGCTGGTTTAGAAACCAAGAATCTCGGGTTCTTTTTTCTTTTTTTCAATTTCGAATTCATTGGTTTGTTTTGAGGAAATTTCGTTTCAATTATTTTTTTTCTTTTAAATAAAATTATATGAAAACAAACTTATTTCTTGATCAAAAACAGACATTCTCTCTCTCTCTCTCTATATATATATAGTCATCATTTATGGGCAGCAGTTTATACTAGTGCCCAAGTTCTAAACACCCTTTTCATAGTGGCAATTTAATTGAGGCAAGTTTGCAGAGCGTAATTGTATAAGATACCAATTTGAAGATAGGCTGCCGTCATTTATAATTAAATAGGTTGACGAGATAAATGAATAGTTAATTAGTATTTGGGTCAAACGTAGCAACTGAGATAAAAAAAAATAGGCTGAGATGGTTTTCTTCTTATTTAATAACAAATAAACGTTCTTCACAACAGTGAAGGAATAGCATTACGATTACTTAAATTGAATGTGCACCGATAGTATGATCGAATTGTTGGAATTAATTGTTAATTACAATGAAGGACAAATAGACAGTATATAAATGGACTCCAAAACAGATTGTCAAACGAATTATAAGATGACGCGCGAATGAATTTCAGTGTTTTAGGGTTGAACAGAATGACAGATAGAGCAAAGCTGGGGCCTATTTAACGAGATGTTACATCTTCCAAAGGTAATCGATGACTGGCCACTACTTCTGATTCTTCATTAAAGTTTCTTATGACGCTTTAGTTTTCCGGAATGGGTCAGTTCCGGCAGGGGTAAAACTTGAGGTCTTGTAGTTCCGGGAAGACTTCTTACTTAATGGTTGTATTATTGGTGTGAAGGCTTTGAGTTCATTTACAGTATCGTTGAAGTGCTTTATGATGCTGGCATCTGTTAAAGCTGTTGCGAAATTAAGGTGGCCCTTGGTATTTGAAAATGTCCGTCTGGGTTATCCTTATTGCCTGCCGAGGAACTTTTTTGGTCGTTAGTCCAAATGTAACGAAGATCCGCATGCTTTTTATAATTTTATGAACTTTAATTGAGCAGATGGCGAAAATCATCTTCATAAGGGTGACCTTTTGCTATCTCTTGATTGATGCCATTCGATACGCACTTGAGAAGTGTATTATCGTATCTTTCCTTTCAACCTTTCAGATGTTCAGTGCGATGATTCCTCATTTCACGGAGGTCAGGCTTGTTGCCCCTCCTCTTGAGTTGGTCTGGTGAAGTAAAGAGTTGGCTTCTTGCGTTCTCCACTTTACATAGCCAGGTACTCCCGGCTAATCTGGAGTTGTTCTGAGCCAGGGGTTTAGTCTTCTTTTGAAGATATCCACCGCTACACCACTCATGTTCCTTAGTTCCTTGGTTGAACAGTCTTGGTCCTCTCACAACAAAACTATTTTCCTTCAGGGTTGAGGATGTTCCCAGTCTAGCCTTTAATTTGAGAACACAACACAGTCTTCCTTTTCTACTTTCCATTGTTGTTCGAGTGGTTATAGGGGTCAAATTAAGATTAGGGACTAGTTTCTCCATTATTTTCCAAGTGTAAATAATGGTTTACCGCTTTCCTTTTCTTCTTTCCAGCGAATATACATTAAATTTAATTCACGTAACCTTTCCCAGTAATTTAATTCTTTGCATCCATTGATCTTGGCTGTGAAGCTTCTCTGAATTCCTCCAAGTTGACTAATGTCTTCTTTTTTCATATGGGGATATTAAGACTGAGCAATACTCCAACTTGGGTATGATCACAGTTTTCAATAGAGGAATCATTATATTCCTATCCCTTCTTTTGAAGGTTCTCAGTATCTGTTCAGTTATTCTTTTTGCTCTGTTTACTGCTATCTAATCTATGAAGTTCTTGGAGTAAAACTATAGACTTTTTATGAGGTGTTTATGACAGCCTATATATATATATATATATATATATATATATGATGAATAAAACCACGAAAGAAAGGAAACACAGAGTGGTGCTCAAGCGCTTTCGTCTAATGACATCCTCAGGAACACTGAAGTAAAGAAAGAGTTCAAGACTATATATAGGTTACAAAAAAAAAAAATATATATATATATAGTAAATATAGAAATAAAAGTTGTGGGAGGAGCATACAAATTTGTAAGGAAAACTACGAATTTTAGCACTTTGCCTGAATTCAACACAAGATCAAATGGATTGTTTACAACTAATTTTATAGATAATGCCTGAATGATATATAGGTCACAAAAAAAATAAATAAATAAAAAATAAAAATTGTAAGAGGAACATACAAATTTATAAGGGAAAATTATCAAAGGTTTAGCACTCTGCCCTTCTTGTCTAAATCTGTTCTGAACGAATTCAAAACAACGGGATCGAGTTGAAAAAGACCTTTGCTCATGTTAAATTTATTTGTAAGTTGAATAATAGCAGACTCAAGAATATTTCTATTAACAATGTTGCTAGAGTGAAACAAAACTGAAGCATTATTCCAATCAATACAATGGGATAACTCTGATAAATGGACAAAAAGGGCACTGGACAACTGTCCCGTTCTAATGGAATATTGATGCTGTTTTACACGCGTGTGCAAATCCTTTCTCGTCTGACCAATGTAAAAGGAATCACATTGTTTACAACCAATTTTATAGACAATGCCTGAATTATTGGTAGGGCTATTTTTTGCTATGATATTTTTCACAATATTGTTATATGAAAATACTATCAGGTCATCCCGTAAGTAATGTCGTTTTTTACGATAGATTAAGTTTAAACTAGTCCTACTCGGTTTAAGCATAAATTTTCCGAAGGTTATATCTAAGAGATCTATCGTGTTTCGCTACATACTTTACAGACCTTGACCAGTGAAGACGTGTGTTTTGCTTTATGTGAACCCCTCATAAACATGGCGGTATCAGAAAAGCATATCAGGCATATAATGCTTTACGAGTTCAAAAAAGGGAATAGTGCTACTGAAGCAACGCGAAACATTCAGGACGTTTATGGCAACGATATTCTGCATGTGAGGAAATGTCAAAGATAGTTTCAAAAGTTTAGGAATGATGACTGCTGTTTGACAGATGCAGCACGCTCTGGACGCCATGCTGAGTTTGATGATGACCTGCTGTTAGCCGCACTTGAAGAAGACTGTTCAACAACTGTCGAAGAATTGGCCCAGAAACTCAATTCATCCCCGTCCACCATCCATCGACATTTGCAACAACTCGGGAAAGTGCCTAAGTTAGGAAAATGGGTGCCACATGAATTGTCGGTCGACACTCTGAGGGTGCGGGTAAACATTAGCACAGCTCTTCATTCCCGTGAACTCCAAGATCCGTTTTTGCACCGTTTAGTGACTGGTAATAAAAAATGGATACTGTACCAGAATGTTAAAAGCCGTCGACAGTGGGTTTGTGCCGGAGAACCAGCGACACCACAGCCAAAACCAAATCTTCACCCTCGGAAGGTGTTGCTTAGTGTTTGGTGGGATAAAGGTGGTGTAATACACTTTGAAACCTTACCACACAACAATCACCGCTCAAGTCTACTGTCAACAACTGGATCGATTGAACACTGCACTAAAAGAAAAGAGACCTTCTTTGGTTAATCAGAAAGGAATCGTGTTCCACCACGACAACGCACGTCCTCATGCCGCTCGGATCACTTCTGCAAAAATTGAGGAGCTTGGGTGGGAAAAACTTCCACATCCTCCATATTCTCCAGACCTTGCGCCTTCAGATTATCATCTCTTCAGGAGTCTGCAAAACTATCTTGACGAGAAACTATACTTCTTTAGATGACCTGCGCGCCAGTCTTTGTACGTTTTTTGCCTCAAAACCGCCTGAATTTTATAAACATGGCATTGAAAAGCTTGTAGGACGTTGGCAGAGTGTCATTGATTCCGATGGAAAATATATACTAGATTAAAAAGTTTCAGTTGAGTTTGGTTTTTGTCCTTCAAATTCCGATCTAAAAAACGACATTACTTATGGGATGACTGATACATTAATATCCAAAAGTTTAAGTACATTAACAATGCCTAAAAAGCCCGAGAAAAATGGAAGTACTAAAATATTCTTTGACAAAGTGCGAGTGTTATTATTCACACGATGGAAGGTTCGTTTTGCCTTGTTAAGACAAGATTCCATAATATAAACGCAGGTGGGTAGCACAGATCACTTCCAATACCGTTGATTTTTTCCAATTCGCCATCGATGTATTCCGGACTGGCGATCCTAAGAACGCGGAGAAACATTGAAGAAAATATGTACGTAGGACAAATTGTTTGTCTTTTCCGATAGATACTAAACTTAAAACCTGGGCTTTCCCTATGTACACGCACATCCAAAAACGGGATTGAGTTGTCTTGTTCCACTTCTAAAGTAAACTTAATGGAGGGGACTTGATCATTTAATTGAAGGAGGAAGTCATCCAGGTCACGATTCATGGGCCAGATACACAAAATACACCTTTCTTCGGTTAGCTTCCGCTAGAATTGTTCATTCTGACGAAGGTCAAGCTTTTCACTTCACCTAAGACCTACAGTTTAACGTGGAATCCGAACCACGCCCCACCAGCAGCCCAGTGTCTAGGCCACCCAGGGTACCCATTTATCTACCAACCACTTTCTCTTTTATTTTGTGGAAGGATGAACAGCTGGGTTTTGCTGCGCGCCGGCTGCAGTCACCGGGTCTCGAACCCGAGGCCGATGGATTCGTAGTCAGCGACGCTAATCACTACACCACCGATATATATATATGTAAAAATGAACAATGAATAATCAATATTCATTTTTACATAAGAACCAAAATCGCTTAACGCGAGTTTGGATAAAAATTTTATTTGTAGCTTTCTATTTTCGTTGTCATAACCTTACGATCTACCATTTCTATGGTTTAGTCGTATCCATTATCCATTTTCCATTTGTTATAGAAGTTATTATAATTAATTATGATTGTCTTGCATCTCACCCTCGACCCTAGATTATGCATACACATTGCATATAACAGGATTGGAACCCGTAGTTGTACTTCTTAGTCATTAATACCCACTCTTTGTCTCTAATTCGTTCTTGTAAATCTTCCTAATAATGATTTGTACTATACGTACAAA
>JAJOZX010002841.1:557500-615158 GCA_023014485.1 Bathynomus jamesi
ACCAACAACAACAACAACACGAAATAACATATTTCTTGAGGAACAAAAATTTACCTCCCTAAAAGGTCATTGGCGTTCCCATGGAAACGAGCTGAGCCAAATTAATTCATCCAATCTTCTATATTCTGACTTCCTCTATTGTTCAAATGAAAACATGTCATAAACTAAGAGTAGTGAAGAAGTTGGGATCAAGCATGATTGGATACCCCCCCTTCTCCCCCGTTACACACACAGACACACACACACACAACACAATATCGATCCTCGAGTAAACGTCTCAGCATGTATGTAATGCATAAATCGAAAACTGATCACTGATCACGAAACTATCTTCCGTCAGTTCATTTTGATCAATGTACTTTCCTTTTATTTTCTATTTAGAATTTAATCGATTTAGAATACTTAATGTCACGTGTCTTTGTTCATTTCCATGCTTTATGAGCCGTTTATAAACAAGTTCAATTACGTGCGCATTTTTTTCATTTCTTTTTATAGGTTCAGTAATTAATACCAAGGTTGTAATTATTTTTCTCGGGCAGGTTTTAATTACTATCGTGTCCTAATCAGTTGCTTTACGTTTCAAGTAATTACCTGTTATGATTATTATTATTTATATATATATATATATTATATATATATATATATATATAGTACAGTATATATATATTATATATATATATATATATATATATATATATATATATATATATATATATATATATATATATATATATATATATATATATATATATATATATATATATATCATATTAAAGTTCCCCCCATTCCTGTATAAAATTAGCATCGTAACCTTTAATAAATGACCTCCAATTCAAATAATTCCCTTGTTTCACGAAACAATTCTCCAAAACGGGAAAAAAATAATGAGTTTCGGGGAAGCATTTTAAAAAAATGTAAATGATTGCGGCCTTTTTAATAAATGATGTCAAAGTGGTGTTGTCTTTTCATTTCGGAATTTATCTTTCGTATTTTCTGAAGTTTATTTAATCCTTATTCAGATAAATGACTTTCTTTTTCTGCTTTCGCCAAAGAGCGTTTACCTATAAAAATTACGGTACAATATTGAACTTGCAATTAAACTCTAAGGTCATCTCTCATAACATTTCAGTTACTAAGAAAGATTCGTAACAAATAATTATTTATTAAAATGTCAAATATATATATATTTTGCGATGTCGCGGTGAATTACTTCTATAAGTGCTATCTTTTATCATGAAAAAGGGGATATAATTAAGGTTAGGTTAGGTTACGCGAGGTTAGGTAGAGTTAAGTTAGGTTTGGTTTTATAGTTATTAGGTTTTTAAAATCGGATGAATGTCGCGATACAGAATTGAATACATGAAAAAGTGTGAAAATGTCGCGGTTCTGTAGGGAAGTCAAACATGTGTGTGTGTGTGTGTGTGTGTGTTTTCAGAATGCATTGCCCACCACCCAATCCTTTTGCAATTTTCCTCTTCACTAGAGGAAAACTTCTAAGTTGATGAAGGAGGGATTTCCTTTGTACTTTCAAATTAACTACGTAGCCCCACTACACACGGCTGGTGAAGAACTTGAATCAGGAATTTATCAGTTTGGTTTTGAAAGAACCGAATTAAAAATTCTGAAGACTTCCCAGTTCCTTTGTGAAGAGAATGCGAGGTTTGTGTCCTTAAATTCTGAAAGTTTTTCATCATCATCCTTTAGCCCCACTATTTTGTATTACTGGCCCTGAGAGCACGCATTCCAGTAAGCTTCAGTCTCGTCCATACAATCTAACACTGTTGCTATCATCGTAGCATTCCAATTCTCCCTCATTAACCTCCATATTTCGTTTAGAAATGAGTATCACTCGTCAAACTTCAGTTTCACCAATACAATGTATCTTTATTTCCTGCGAATGAATGAAGACTCGCCACAATTCAGCAACTGACACTATTAAAGCTTTTAATCTTTCAGGTGATTTCGTGCGATGATTCTTCATTTCACGGAAGTCACGTTTGTTGCCCTTCCTCTTCCAAATTTTGTCATAAGACCTCCGTTCTTGCTCTAAAAACTACTGCATAGACGGTGACAACTGTACAGTGTTGTAGGGTACTTTAAATTGAGCATATGTCGCTAGTTTTAGAGTACATCGACAATACTACCATAATGTCGCGTGAGTTGCTAGGGTCACGGTCTTCCTGATTTGATTCCATGTTGAATTTTATTGAATGTATCATTTGTCTCCAAACATTTATACAGTTTCTCCGAATCGCTCTTTAGAGTTGTTTAGTGTAGGTGTGATGTTAGGGGCAGTTGTCCGTAGTTCTTCGCTTTAAGATGTCCGGTATTCCTCCTTTGTCTAAAGATCTTCCTCATAGTAAACACAGAGGTACAATTATATCATCCTTATATATTTTATTAATGAATCAGTCTATCTGTCGAGACCTACTCTGCTGAATGTATTTCTTTTATGCAGAAAGGAGGGGCCAAAGGTGAGTGCTCTCAAAAACGCCCCTTCCCCATACAGTAAGAAGAGAGCCAAAATCAAGGTCCAAGGTTTTCGAGATGCCTGGACACTCTGTGTATTTTCGTGTATTTTGTATTTTTGCGCAATATCGACCGGCAAAATGTCCTGTCTTTAATATTTTCTCCGTAATTCTTCCGCACTGGAAGCTGACGCGTACTGTACTTTTAATATTTCTGATCTTATTTACAGATCGTCAGTGTTGGGTGTATTACCTTCATTCTTTAGAAGTCCCGTTGTCCTGCGATTCTTTGTTTACCTTCGTGGAAAATTATAGAAATATTTTAGTCCTTTCTTGATAGGTTCTACGCATCTTCTTCCTTCTTCTTTGAATGTTTTTCTATTCGCTCTTTCGTGTCGCAATCCTTATCTTCAATTTTCCTTTCTTTGGTAGTGTCGTCTCTTCATTTGTTTATTCTTAACTATACTCTTTCTCTCGTAGAACAGTGTTCATTTTTCTCTCTTGTACATGGTGTATTTAAATGAATGGAACAAAAAGAAATATTAATAACTATTTTTTGAATTGATATATTTTTAAAAAATTCAGTGCATGTGATTCAGTGATGTTGTAAATTCTATTTTTTTGTATAAAAACTTTAAAAAATGGCGGAAATGTAATAGTTTTAAACAAGACTGTATAACATCTGTTTTCACCTTATAATTTTTGCATGAATTAAAGTTTAAACAAACGAACACCATACAGAAATCTTATCCGAGTGTGGGTAAAAAAGTTCACTGAAGAAGGGCGTGTCAAAAAAGGGAAATCGCCCAGAAGACTAAGAAATCCTCCAGAAAGAGTCAATGCTGTTTACGAAGCATTCCTGAGAAACCCCAAGAAGTTAGTAAGAAGAGCAGCAGCTGAGTTGAACTTTCCATATCCTTTCGTGCGCAAAATTATACCCAAAGTTTTAAAATTCAGGTTCTACAAGTTCACTAATTGGACGAGCAAAATTACGCTACAAGACGTAACGTGACAAGAACTTACTGAAAGGATTGAAACTGATGATCGCTTTCCTTCAAATCTCATTTTTAGCGACGAGGCAACTTTCCATACTTCTGGGAGATTAAACCGCCGTAACTGCAGGATCTGGAGGGAACAAAATTCATACGAAACTTGAGAACATAAAATTAAGCTGTTAATATTTGTGAAAACGTAGTCTAAGCAATTATTTTTCCTGATATTTTATCTTTATTTACTAATATTTAGCAGGACAAGCTTGAGTACATGCGAATATGTCCTGGATATACGATTGTCTTTTGAGTTTTGTGCGTGAAAGCGCGGGGTACAAATGGATAATAGCCTATAAGGGTATTATCTCGATTGTGACTGGCGAAGAAAGATTGTCCTTCTTACGTCTATATTTGAAGGTGTGAAAAAAGTTTGTCCGCATTCTAAACTAGTGAATATCGTGGCCGAATAATCAAAAGGTAAAGTGTTTTAGATATTTTTGTATTTATCGTAATGTTTGAAAGTGTATATACTATTTGCTAATGTTAACAGGTTATAGATTTACGTAGAAGTCTTTCGTGAGTGAATGTAAGCAAGTCAATGAAAGAGTTTTGACAGATTGAACGAGATTCGAAGCATTCCTATTCTGCGTGAAGGGTGACACGTATGAAAACCCTCTGCGAGGAGGTAAGATTAATTCGTATTGAATTTTATTCGCATTCTACTTGTTCATAAACTTTTGCATCACGAATTGTTTATATTTTGGCTTTTAAATTGTTTAAATGGATCACTTTAACATATTGCTTCCCAGGAACCTCTCTTTAACATATTGCTTCCCAGTGTTAATCACTTTAACATATTGCTTCCCAAAAATAGACATTACACAACCAATTACAGTTACATTACAATAGTTTATAATATTTAGACTTTAGAGATTAGCTAGTCAGGAGCTATTGAAGAATAGGGACCCCAGCCTTCTTTAGTTAGGCTTGCAATATGTTAAAATGATCCGTTTAAATTATAAATATAAAGTATTAATTCGTTAAAGTCGTTTAGTGATTAGCATAAATTTACGAGTATATTAAGACTGCAAAGAATGGGTGGTACTTGTAGGTTATCTCCCCCCCACCAATTTTGACAATATTTTCGTTAAAACTAACGAAAATATCACGACTTAACCTAACCAATTATCAAGGGCGTACAGTTGATCTATTATTAATTATAACATTGTTTGTTTCTGGAATAGTATTTACTATTTACTAATAGATCAACTGTACGCCCTTGATAATTGGTTAGGTTAAGTCGTGATATTTTCGTTAGTTTTAACGAAAATATTCTGTCAAAATTGGTGGGGGGGAGATAACCTACAAGTACCAGATGGGTTTTTAATTCTCTCTCTCTCTCTCTCTCTCTCTCTCATATATATATATATATATATATATATATATATATATATATATGAAGAGAGAGAGAAAATTGATAATATCTCGTGTTAAAAGTATTTGAAGGTGGAACTTTATCTTAAAGTGAGTTATTAGACATGAATAATGTCGATTAGTGAAATAAGACGATTCTTTTAGTGAATATCTAACATGTAATCGGTGACCTAATGGAATAACTTAAAATGTTCACTCGCGCTTGCTGGCACTCTGGCACTCTCGAATGCATTCCTTAGATGAATAAAAAATTAGCCGCACCAAGACGATTCTTTATCGTTTCTAAGAATATAAATTTCTATCTGAATATGCAATGTTCAATTCTGCGATAGATCGGGGTTTCCTTTTCAAAAATTGTTTATTTAAGTATTCTTATTAAAAAAAAATGGCACAGGGCGTCGTGTCGGGTGATCATGGCTGTCATTCAGCTGGTCCTCGACATCCAGTCCATCGCTCTGGAAGTTTTTTGATCAATCGCACGTCTGAAATTAACATTTTGGATGCATCTTCGTGATAATGCTCGAAATTTTCGACATTTTGATATAAAAAAAAATTACAAACTTTGAACATGAGTAAAAATCATTTGTGAAGATGGCAGTTGCTCAATGCCAGCAAGCTGAAGGTGAACATTTTGATGGGACAAATGACGGGCCGGATTAACTCTATATGGACAAATGACGGGGCGGATTAACTCAACTTGGACATATGACGGGCCGGAGTTTATAAATCAGTGAAATACTGATGTCTTGTTTCAAATAAAATTGCTATTATTTCTTTACAAATATTACCACAGAACATTTGAAGCACGTTCACAGCCGGTTGACAAAAGTAAATAGACACATTTTGGTTTTTTTTTCCATAGGTTTTTATTTGATAATAAAAGTCAATAAATAATAAATTTATTAAATCAGTATATTTAGAATCGTGTTCCTTTCCAATTTGTATTATGTAAAGGTGACACACATTTTGGCATTCCATTAATGAGCTTTGCCATTTGTTCTTGAGAACAATCATCATGGTGTCTATTCACTTTTGTCAACCCTCTATATATTTCTTGTTTATGTGTGGAGATACAATACTAAGTATTTTAGGCAGCTTGATGTTCGTTAGTAATTGTGAGCAATGCGGTTGGAGCTTGTTCGCGAGTGTGTTAACGTCAACATTGATGATAGTCACAGCTACTGTTATAGTTTCGTACATAATTATGCTCACCAGTCAGTCTTGACCCGAATTTAGACTTTATTAGTTTCGTCTTTAAGGAGGTGTAAGTGCTCCCAAAAACCGTTATCATTCTTGCAGCAAAGCTCTTTATTTGGATCGAATGAAATGTCTTCGTATGTTGTCGATCTCTGCTCTAAAAGAATACTTTTTATTTAAGTAATTGACAGTGTCATTCATGTTCAAGAACTCTTTTTTAGCTAAAGTGCCATCTTTAAATACTTTTAACATGAGATACAATCAATTTGTGAAGTGATATCTATCTATCTGTATTTCTGTCTCTGTCCGTGTGTGTGTGTGTCTCTCTCTCTCTCTCTCTCTCTCTCTCTCTCTCCTCTCTCTCTCTCTCTCTCTCTCTCTATATATATATATATATAATATATATATATATATATATATATATATAAACATACACACACAGTATATATATATATATATATATTATATATATATATATATAAAACAAATGAAAAAGGAATAGCACTGTTTCTTGTAACGAGAACTTATGTTGATACTTTGGGCTCCGCTCCAAAAAATTACATTCTTTTATCCGTTGTTTATAAAGTTGAAAATTCCTCGAAACACTTTACCATTTTTGTACTACTCAGCTTTTTTTCAGTCATACCATGATCACTTTTGTGAAGGAGTTCACTAAATCGACCACATTACTTCATTCCTGCTTTGGAATAATGTTCCAAAGTCTTTTCACATTGACCAGCGGAAAAAAAATGGTCTTATCGATCAAAAGATTACTTTTTTGCACAGAGAAACCTATTTTGACATTAGTTTATCATTTTCATGGTATTTTATAAGGTGTGAAGTTCATTAGTCAGGAAGAGGTTTCGGGACACTTCCGCAATGCTCCTTTCCAGTAAGTAAATCAATGTTTGTGGGTTTTTATTCTCCGCATCTTAGATAATGATTATGCTATACCGTACTTTGTATTCAGTCATAGCCTCGTACTGAGACTTCCTTCAAAGCCATCATGATCAAAGTGTTGTTTTGGGAGGTATTGATCCAAAAGTAAAAATCCATAATCCTTGCAGCATTTCGGATTTGAGTGTTGACTAAACATTTCATTTGGGATCAGGACATTTGATGGATTTGACATTTTATCGACAAGGGGTAGGTTAAATTAGGTTAGGTTAGCATAGGTTAGTTTAAATCCACAATGCATCATTTCCTCGTTGTTAAGTGGTCCTGCAGGATAATGACCGTCGAGAGTCGTTTTCTTCCAACATATGAGACCCTCCTAGGAAGAAGTGGCTAAGCGACAAAAGTAAAGAACGCAAAAAAAAAAAAAAAAAAACCCGCAGTTAAAATTGTCAAATTTGAAAGTTGAACTTTTTAACTTTTGAAGATGTTTCGCCACAGTATCTTTAAGTTCAGAAGTTATGAAAATATCACGACCTAACCTAACCAATCGTCAAGGGCTTACAGTTGACCTAACGATTGGTTAGGTTAGGTCGTGATATTTTCGTTAGTTAGCCTTATAAGGCTAACTAGAGAAGGCTGGGGGCCCTGATCTTCAGGTGATCCATATTTTCCTTTTGCTAACAAAAGTTTCGAATTTCTTCCTCTGTCATCCAATTTATATATTCTATCTTTGTTTTTCTTATTTTGTATTTCTTTACGTTTCTTCTTCGTTCGCTTCTTATTCTTATTCTTGTTTCGATGATACAAATCGGATCCGAATTTTGAGTTTTAGTCTATAACAGGGGTCACCAACCTTTTATTTGTTCACCGCCCACTTTTACGATTTTTTGAAAATTAAAAAAGCTTATCGCCCACCTTAGATCAAAAAGAATAAATAAACATAATCGATAAAATAAGTAATGAAATAAATGTTTAATTACCTTTAATGTGAGCCCACTAGTGGGCGCTACCGCCCAGGTTGGTGACCCCTGGTCTATAACAAACATTTTGGTGCCAGTTTTTCCCTTCAGAAAATCTTATACTTGCTGTATTTCTTTAAGAATGTCATCGCCAGGTATATTATTTAAGTCTGAATAAAGAAACGTGACATCATTCGCGTTAAAACGGGATAAAATAACGTATATCGCTATGCGTCAGCGCGTAGAGTAATTTTTTTTGGCGTCAATTATACCTTCTCAGTTTAATTTATTGGAATTTAAATTTAATTTGTGAATATCATTTCTTATACTTTTCTCAATGAGAAAAATAGTGTGTTTCGTTGTTTCTAAAGTCTCTTAAAATTACTTTAAGGAAAAAAAAGCCGGGAAGGGGGGGGGGACACTTTCATTGTTTCGCGGTTACCTTTTGCAATATTTTAAAACCCGTTTCTATTGTCCCGTTAAAAGGATTTCATTTTTAGAACTGCGTCATATCATATTCAGTTATTTGTGACATGACGTTATTCCACAAAATAAAATCTTATGAATGGATATGGTAAACCTTCTTTGCTTAAAAAAAATGACGTGATTATGACGAAACAACACATTTTCTATAGAATATTTTGAACATACTTTACAGTTACAAAAAAGCAGAGCTGGGCACTTCCGCAAACCGCAAATTCCGCAATTGCGGAAGATGTTTTTCGTTTGCGGATTTGCGTTTGCGGCAAAGTCATCGCAAATTAGTGAATTTGCGTTTGCGGATTTGCGTTTGCGGAAGTGATTTTGAGTTTGCGGATTTGCAATCGCAAATCCGCAAACTCAAAACCACTTCCGCAAACGCAAATTCACTAATTTGCGATGACTTTGCCGCAAACGCAAATCCGCAAACGAAAAACATACTTCCGCAATTGCGGAATTTGCGGTTTGCGGAAGTGTTTGCGGAAGTGCCCAGCTCTGCAAAAAAGTCACCATTTTTTTTTCAGTTAATATACGCTTGCTTCAATTCTTATTTTTGTAATTCCTTTCGTATTTTGATCATCTTTTCATAACAATATTTTGGTTAAACAAATTTCTTAACTGGAAAAGTAAAAATCAATACATGGTAAACTAGGAGCTAGTGAAACTCGAAAACCCGCGGTGACTCTGAAACACGCGACGCGGGTTCGAATCCTACTAATAAATAATCATCATTTAGGGAGGTCAGAAGAAGCTGACACAGTGCTCAAGCCAAATAATGCGGTCCAGTGCTCTAATTTCTCTATTATTATTACCACCACCTTCGGGGTTTGAACCCCCCCAATCTCAGTGTCTTACCTACTGAGCTACGGACGCTGGCTTCGAGTCCCACCAGCTCTTATTTTTCCACTTATTGCCTGTTTTACTTTCCATCTTTGAGTTCGGTTATCGCGCTTAAAATTAATTTAAATGACTTAATTGTAATTCTATTAATGTTATAAAAACGTTTAATTCACTCTCTTGAGTTCCTTTTCGTGAATAAATTTAAACCAATCTTTGTTTACATCTAATATGGAGCCATAAAATTAATTTAAAAAAAAAGATAGTTAAAATCCCCACACATGATAGTACTTATAGTAATGCGATTAGGGGAGATTTTATCATTGCCGTTTACGATTTCAATCTTTTCAATTGATTTATGAGGTCTATGCTGTGGTCTATACTCAAGTCTGTACCAGATTCAGTTTCGTGACTTAAGTCAGGAAAGATATCAGTGCCATCTTTGATTTGTTTATTCAAATTTCATACCAGTGCCATGAAGTATTCTTCAAGAGTATAGTCAACATTCTCTCTCTGGTCTTTGATTTACTCTGCTTGTCCATATATATATATATATATATATATATATATACATACACATTTTAACTGCAAACACGCAGTATAATTAATGTAAAGAACGACGGTTGTATAGAAAAACGTTCCGCACAAGATGAAGAGGGAGAACGAACAAATGAAAAATGAGGTAACCACCCGGCAATGTGACCGGCAATCGGAAGATCCCGGGTTCGATTCCCGGGTGGTTACCTCATTTTTCATTTGTTCGTTCTCCCTCCTCATCTTGTGCGGAACGTTCTTCTATACAAGCGTCGTTCTTTACATTATATATATACAGGCCCGGATTTAGCTATAGGCGAACTAGGCGATCGCCTAGGGCCTCGCGCCAAAGGGGGCCTCGCTCAAGCCGTTTTGCGCGTTCTGTTCAAGTGATATTAATGATTTAGAACTCTATGAAGAACTTAAAGTACTTTGCAGGTTTATACCTGAGAAAACAGATCTCGGAAATGCCCTTGTTTATATAGTGCAAAAACAACTAAGTGAGATTTATCCTAATGTTTATGTTGCACTTCGAATAGTATTAACCATCCCAGTTACTGTTGCTTCGGCTGAAAGAAGTTTCTCGCGTCTCAAACTTATTAAAACACATTTGCGTTCCACCATGTCTCAAGCGAGATTGCAATCATTAGCTATGTTATCAATAGAAAACGATATAACAAATTCATTAGATTATTCTCAATTAATTGAAGAGTTTAGCTCGAAGAAAAGTAGAAAAGCATTGCTGTAATATTCAAGGAGCATCTGAACCAAATATTAAAGCATTAATATTTAGCCTGATAAGTCGATCGCTCACTATTATAAAAATGAAATGTTAACATCTCTTATACATCACATATGAAAAACGTTTGTATACTATGGAAAGTCATTACCTATAATATCATATAAATCTTAGAAATCATTGTCTTATATTTTCGATACAAATCTTGATTCATATTATAATTTATACTTATTTGTATGGTTTATTTATATTTCTTATACAATTTCCATGCGTGATTATTTTGGTTTGGTTTAATTTTTAAGTGCTGGCATAGTTCTGTCTATGCGGGATTCTAATATTGCTGGTATAGTACCGTTAATTAAGTCCATATTTTCATATATATAGGCCTAGGGCCTCGCAACTTCTAGATCCGGCCCTGTATATATATATATATATATATATATATATATATATATATATATATATACACACACACATCGTTTCAGTTTGTAATTAATTCATGCTCCTTTTTTCCCCTCGCATCTGTATGAGGGGCAAAAAAAAAAAATCCATGCTACCCCGTACATGATAAAATAACAAAA
Organism: Bathynomus jamesi; assembly: GCA_023014485.1. Taxonomy (NCBI): domain Eukaryota; kingdom Metazoa; phylum Arthropoda; class Malacostraca; order Isopoda; family Cirolanidae; genus Bathynomus; species Bathynomus jamesi. The sequence goes on from JAJOZX010002841.1 coordinate 568,616, forward strand.
ACAAGCCCAAATAAGCTAAAAAAATATATATAAATAAAAAATAAAAACTATATATACACAACATGCTTATAAACTTATAGAAGGGGGGGGCGTTATTGCGGGCATTCGCCCTTGGCCCCTCCCTCCTGCATAAAACTAAAAACTAAAGGATAATAATCTTTCTTTCTTCATTACTATTTATGCGAAAATAAAGATAAAAAAGACGACTCTTAAATGGAGAATGAGATATAAAACTACTTTAATGAGGTATTGTAAAAAATAAAATTATGTAAAAGATCGTGTCTCCATTTAATACTTGACGAATAAAACTGTAAATAAATGTAAAACAAAAATAAAAACCGTAAAACGTGTTCTTTTAATATAACTATATATGAAGGATCACTTTAAAACGTAAATCTGTGCCAAATGCGAAGCCATTTTGGCTTTTATGGAGTGCCACCTTAACTGCTGTTATTAAATGACGATTATATTATATATATATATATAGATATATATATATAGTGATGATTGATATCTGTTTGTTTAATGTTTTATTCATTTCTATACGTACGCCTATACAGTTAGGGTAGTTCGCACCACATTTATTTATACACATTCAAGGAGACTCAGGAAAAATTTTAGTAACACACCAACCCCTTCTATTCCCTCCCTGGCCCCCAAGGCTGTGTTTCTGGAAGCTTTTGCTGCGCAAGGGGCAGCGTGCGTTCTAGTATACACACACACACAGTATATATATATATGTGTGTGTGTGTGTGTGTATATATAGATATATATGGTGATTACGAAGTTCTTGTGCAACTTTAAACTTTACTAACTTTTGATGTTCACGTGATAGGAAACTGTAAACGACAGATGAAAATATAATTATTAGTTTTTCTTGATTTTATTTCAGGTCTCAACATGTCAGTAGACGCTGAAAATAATTGAAAATTGCGACATTAGAAAAAAGGTTAATTGTGTTTTATGGTTAGCACAACTGAAATCCATAACGTCTGTGAGAAGAAAGTTCACTGCTCATTACCAGAAAGATGCGCCACGTAGGAACTCGAGAACTCGGTTAACAACTGGATGAAAAAGTTTAAAGAAACTGGGACGGTGACTGACGGATCTCGATCATGGAGGTTTCAAATCAGTGAGGAGACTGTAGCCGTCGTCCGGAAAGAATTTCACGGAAATTGTTGCGACGCGCATTCGATGTACTAAACATCCCGCAATCAACAGTACGCAAAATTCCCAAAGTGAAATTGCTCGAACACGCGTACGAGATTCGGGTGGTTTAGATGTTCGTGAAAGATGACTGGCCCGCAAGATTAGATTTCTGTGAACAATTCCAAACAAAAATCAAGACTTCCCCTGGGTTTCTGGACGAGTTTACATTTTCTGATGAGGTAACATTCCGGGTTAGTGACAAAGTCAGTCGCCATAATTTCCGCATTTGGGGAACTGAGAAACCTCACGAAGTCTGGCAGCATGAAAAAGACTTACCAAAAATCAATGTCTGCCGCGTTCTCAGAAAGTGACGCATCTTTGGTGTTTTCTTTTTTGAAGAACCAACAGTCAATGGTGAACGTTACCTCGCACTATTGCGGAATTTCTTTATTCCTTAACTAAGACGATTAGATCTTTCGGATAGCACCTTCTTTCAGCGAGAAAGTACTCCCCGCAATTATGAATGTGCGACGGTCCTTGAATGAAATTTTGCCAGCCAAGTGGATCGGTAGAGGTAGACCAATTGCTCGCCCACCTCGTTCACCTGACCCGTTCCTACTTGACTACTTTTTGCTCATGTGTTTACTCATCGAAACCCCATTCTTCGGATAAAGTTATGGCCACGATCACGAATGTAATTCATGAAATCACTCGGCAGCAACCTGCATTGAATGTTTACAGAATTTTAGAAAATCGAATTGAACGATGTATCGAGAAAGGTGGCGGTTAGTTTGGGCCTACAAATTTGCAATGTAGCGCATTAAAAACATATATGTTCTATCATGTGTACATCAAAAGTTAATAAAGTTTAAAGCTGCACAAGGACTTTGTAGTCACTCTATATATATATATATATATATACACTGTATATATATTATATATATATATATATATATATATATATATGGTAAAACGAATTGTATAATTTATATATAAAATATATAGTCGAAATTTTAAATTAAAAATAAATAATATATAGAAGGTGGACTGAACTAATTGTAATATATATACATATATATATATATGGAAGTTTAAAATCCAATAACTTTGAAATTAATTGATATTAATTCTATTTTGAAGCGAGAACGAAGCGTCAACAGTGGAAAACTTTCCCCTCAATTTGAGGGAAGTTGGCAATCAGAGTTTTATGGCAATGAAGCCGCCATGTTTACAAGGATTGGTGAGGATTCGTCCATCACTCTAGGCTGTGTCGTATAGGTTTATGTAGTACTCGGCACTCTATGCTCTCAGTGCCTATGCCTTTACAATGACCCATTGACACACACACACACACACACAGTGTGTGTGTGTGTGCGTGCGTGCGTACGTGCATTGGTGTTTAGGAGAGGCTTGCCGGGTACTAAGTCATCGTTAATCACGTCTCGATGTACGTCAGTAAACAGTGAATAATTATATCAATTTAGTTATATTAGACTTTTGATTAGGTCCCCGTTTGATCCGGGCATGTCATTTATGCCTGGCATTAGTGCCAAGCCTCATATGCGATGTATTATGCGAAGGTATATTTAGGTGCCACATTATCTTCGGTACCTGCGTTATACCTGCCGTTTTAGACTTTGAGATGATGTACACACCTCTCAAACGTACATGCACGTACACGAAATGTTTATTGTTTAATTTCCAATTAGTTAATTCGTGTATTTGTATGCACACACACACACACGCACACACACACGCACACACACACACACACATATATATATATATATATGCACACCGGTATATATCTATATATATATCTCTCTCTCTATATATATATATATATATGTATGTGTGAGAAAGCACAGTTTATTTATAAAATGAAAGTTTAAAAACAAATTCGAGTTTATTAGATACATTCTAAGCCAAGCATTCTGAGAGATACATACAGACATACATGAATACATAAATGCATAAGTGCACACAACTATACATTATACATTCTGTGTGTATATATACACCCTCTGTATGCAAGTACCTCATTCCGAAGCATGTTTTAAACAAATTGTAGCACGTCAGACAGCGCCGGTATGCACAAATATAATGGGCACAAAATTTATTATTAAATCTATACCCATACTTATCTGTCATGTGATAATACCCATGTTCTAAATGCATACAAAGTGGGCATGCTCCCCGAGAGTGCTTTCACCTGCGTTGGAGGGACGAGACTTCATATGCAGGCACTTAATATAAATTACTTTGCTCTGCCTTCTTTGTCAAAAGGGGAGAAACAAGTAGACAGACATAAACACAAATAGACAGACAGACATACAGAGAGAGAGAGAGAGAGAGAGAGAGAGAGAGAGAGAGAGCGCTATGACAGGAATGAGTGTCAAGATATTTTCTCTCTCACCCTTACAACCTATACACCTTTTAAACTTAAACCGGGCCTTATCATCGCATTATACCAATACCCATTTGATGCCTTAACTTACGGCCACGTGAGTGCCACGAGAATGTGGCACTTATCGTCATAAAGTTATTTATAAATTTGGCACTGCGAAGATCCCCGATTGACAATCCATTTTATCTGAGGACATGGTCATATCATTGAGACAAGCAGTATATCGGATCGGGCGGGTAAAACGAATCTTGGGGCGGGCGTCCTTTCAGCTGGTATACATGGACAGTCGGATCCGCCACTGGGTATCGCCATATATACATAAGTCATTGGACATCCGTACGAGTATGTCAGTGAGACGTGATTTGTATGGGATTGGAGCAACCAAGTACTTCTCAAAAAGGAAAATAAAGCCAAAACACGATCCAACTGCTCTCTCTCTCTCTCTCTCTCTCTATATATATATATATATATATATATATATATATAAAGTAAAACGAATTTGCAATATACTCGTATATATCAGACACAGACCGATTTATTACCCTAAACCATGCTGGTGTTGTATATATATATAATATATATATATATATATATAAAAAGATAAACTTTGAGTGAGGTTCGTTAAAGTAAAATAATTTTAAAATAAAGTCATAAAAGCCCAAAATACACGAAATTACATCAGTCATAAATCAGTATTAAACGTTTTGACCATTTTCTAATTTCCATTTTCTTTCCGTTTTAATGAGGAACTAAACTAAATTTGAGATACAGAAATAGTCCCAAAATGAAGGATTACCTATTGTGCTCTACCATTCAAGAACAGCTGAAAAAAAACAAAACGAAGTGAATGTGTGTGTCGGTGGTTGGGGGAGCGAGGGGCATAATTTCAATTGCAATTTTTAAACTTTTCTTTCCATTATTTTCTGTATTTCTTGAACGAATTTATATTAATTTCTCTTAACTTTTATTCATTTTTTCTTCTCTTTTATTCTTTAATTCCGCGTCTTCTTCTTCTTCTTACAAAACTCCTTTCAAACCATTATAATTTAAATCAGCGAACTTTTACGAGCATTACTTGCGTACCCACACACACACACACACACACACACACATATATATATATATATATAAAGCTTTATTTAGCACATATTTGCATGTTTTACAGGAGATTTTCGTTTCTATTTTAAGTGAATTCAAATATTCATTCTTGAGCGATATATTTAAAATTGAATAAGTATTATTTAAATTTCTTAAAGTTATCCCCATCAAATTTATTTTATAGAATTTCTTCTAAATATTTTTCAGTCACCTGGTGTGGTATGTGTTGATAGGTAACATATATATATATATATATATATATATATATATATACACAGGGTGTAACAAAAGTCGTTACTCGTGGAGTATTTTATTTTAATTAATTAAATATTTGAACTGCAGACCTGAATGTTGTTTTCACGCGTGAATTGTGGTTTGATCGAACGAACGGTGTTGAACACTTTTTCTCGTTTATTTTCACGCATTTCGCGTGAATTTTTTTCTTCAACTGATCAATGGTGTGTTGTGATGAGTAAACCACTGACTTGAAAGGCCCTCAAAAGAAAAAGTCTAATGTCTTAGGATCGATAGTGTAAGATTCGTTAAATTAATATCCTAGTGTGGATACGGACTTTTGTTACTTGTAAACAAATATCTGGTATGCAATTGGAACTCTTCATTCAATAAAATAAATATACTATGAATAAGGACTTTTGTTACACCCTCTCTCTCTCTCTCTCTCTCTCTCTATTATATATATATATATTATATATATAAATGTGATAAAACCGGCAAGGAAAAATGAAAACTCGGAAGTTTCGTTTCTTAAAGTGTTGAGTTCTTGTAAGAGACAAAAGCGCTCGGAATCTTTTTAATTTTCCCCATCAGTTTTATATATACATACAGCATATATTTTATATGAGAGAGAGAGAGAGAGAGAGAGAGAGAGAGAGAGGGGGGGGGGCAAAGCCAGAGACTTGTTTCTAAGGAAACGACATCTAAAGATGAGCAAAATGCCGAACACATAAACCATCATTATTTGTTATCTACGAGTAAACGTTTCGGAATAAGACTTGCTTCCATCATCACTAATTAAAATTGGAACATGAAATTGATTAGTAAAACAGAGCAAATACGAAGCAAAGGAATGCGAAACGAGGTAAAATTTACGCAATATAAAATATTAAAATATGAAATAAAATTGGTTTAATTAACGTGAGTAAAATTATAAAAATATTAAATTAAGTTTAGAATTTACCTTTCAATATTTAATTTGTACGAAGAATTATGGTGATTAAGTGATGGTTTCATGTTGTAATTACACGACGACTCCAAGATACGAAGATCTGGTGTATCATATGCCAATTTTGCGACTAAAAAATTATCTGCATTTACATCGGATCAGATTTATGATACAATGGAATTAAAACGAGTCTTTCATTTAACTCCGGGGAGCAGCCAATAAAAGCTACGTTTTCCGGAAAGCTTCCGACCGAAACTCCATTTACGATGTTCACGAATGACGGGGTAGGTGGGTTTATTTAATGGTAGCGAGGTATGACGGCTGACGCCCGAGTGCTCATTGATTCTTTAAAAAAAAAGTTTGACGAGAGGTACTACCAACATATGTGGCATTACAGCCGCAATTAAATAGGTAAACAAAGTCAGACCAACCCATCAGGTAATCGATCATTGCTCTTAAAAATGAACCTATCCTGAAATTATTAGTAAATGTGGGTTATAAATTAAAAAAAAATAAAGAATTTCAAATAAGTTTCCATTTTTGACAAATATAAACACGAGAAAGAGACGCGTCTCATAAATATTAAGTAATGTTTAATATATTTAGGTACCAAATTTTTGAGAAAAAGAATTCAATTGAAATAATTCTTTTAGGAAGAATTTTGTTTAAAAGAATTCTATTAAAATTTTATATTGTGCAAATTTCACCTCGTATTTGTATTCCTTTGTTTCCTATGTGCTTTGGTTTACTAGTTAATTTTATGTTGTGATTTTAGTTACTCATGATGGAAGTCTTATTCCGAAACGTCTAGATATTAAATAATGTTGCTTCATGCGTTGCCATTATGTTCGCCATATAATATATATAGTGGACCTAGTTTTAGCCGTTTAAGGTGATAATGATTTAATTGTATGCAATGATAATAATAGGCTATTTGAGTAGATCCACCATACTATTGGAAGTGACCGAAACGGCAGCGAGGTCACCAGCTTGGTTTACACCCAAGCAAATTAATGTTAAGGTTATAAAAGACACCTTATGGGTTTTGTAGTTTATTATGAAAATAAAGCCGTTATTTATTCACTGTGATATAACAAAGAATTGACAGTAATTAATTGGTAGTTTTACGTTATGCTTATGACATAGACTTAGCTAATAAGATGAAATGTTAATAGCTTAATTGACACGTAATAAATGATGTACACGTTGATGGTATGTAAATAGCATGCGACATGGAACATTGAATGGGCCTAGTAAATGATATAAAGAATGCACGTGCGTTTGGTACATTGAATGGAAAACATGACACTGATTAAGTAGGCTAAATGATTGCATGGATGCACAAGGAATAATTGGTGCGGCCTAATAATAATGGATTGAAATGCTTGACCAAATATCATTTATATATAAGAACATTATGTGATGTTAAATGATTACGTCAAGAGAATATTTAGTTAACACACAAATATATGAATTGAACATAATGACGGATGATACGCGGAATTACGGTATTGAAATGACACTTGAATTGGATGACAGGCCTACTGCGTTCTTTCACGAGAATCAGTTGGAACGCTTGATTACACACTTTGGGAGTATAGCCTACCGTTCGGCGGTAGGCTAATGTAGGCTTCACAAGAGTACTTAGAATAGGAGGTACTTATCTTAGGACGATATAACCTTGTTGAAGGCGGGTTGAAGACGAACCATTTTACGCAGATTCGAGTTGTCGTTGTCCGTTAAGCCTCTTGAGATGATGGATGTAGGCTTCGTGGAGGCCTGAGGTGATGTTACTTCTTGAGGTGCAGGCTGGCCTTATGATCTTGCAGGTGTAGGCCTGTGGTGCTGAATATATCTCGAGGAATGTGGAGAAACTTGAAGGCCGACCCGGCAAACCGCAGGCCCGAAGCGATTCCGGTTGGGCCCCGAAGGATTGCTTCTGCAGGCGGTCTGTAGATCTTACTTGATGATAAATTGTAGGCCTTGAAGGCCTTCCGGCCGAAGCCGGAAGGCGGTTGAAGAGATGGTATCGTACAGAGTAGTCTAACGAAATAGAAGCGCTAACGAAGTGAGAAGGAGTGAGAGTGGGTGCTCGCTTTTATACGTAGTTCCTGTGACGTGGGACTTCGCACCAAATCTTAAGACGCTTTGTCCGCGCGTCCTTTAGTTGATAAAGGCTTACATTCGCGCCTTCTGGGAAGAAACAGACTTTCCATTGTTTGTTTGCCCACGTGTGTTCCAAGACTGTTTGATGGTAGCGTGGAAGGAAAGTATTTCTGTCTATTTGTTGGTCTATTTCTTGTCGATCCGCTATATATATATATATATATATATATATATATATATATATATATATATATATAATACACACAGACTGTGCATGGAACAAGGGAACTCTTCTGAGAAAATTAAATCCACAATTGTCCGAATAAGTAATGGTAAGTGACAAACACTATAGTGTTTTCTTTTTCATGATGTTAGCCCGACGTGGGCAAGGTCACTCGCAAAGAAGCCCCAAAAATATAGCTTCCCTCACCAGCTATCTGCAAAGCAGGTAGGATCCAGCTTTGGGCTTTGCAGATAGCTGGTGAGGGAAGCTATATTTTTGGGGCCTCTTTGCGAGTGATCCGTTGCCCACGTCAGGCTAACATCATGAAAAAGAAAAACCTATAGTGTTTGTCACTTACTATTACTTATTCGGACTATAGTGGATTTAATTTTCCCAGAAGAGTTCTTTGTTCCATGTACGGTCTGTGTGTATCATGAAAAAACCTCGGGGGACCATTCTGAGTTCAATCTCATATATATATATATATAATGTGTATGTGTGTGTGAATGTAATAGGTGCCCTAATTTTCAATGCAATTTGAGTTTGGCAAAAATTGGAAAAGAATTTGGAAAAAATGGTATGGAAATTTTGTAATTCATATTTTTAATGATGATAATAATAATTTTAAAAAATATGTAAAATATATATACACACACACACACACACTGTATATTATTTTTAAAGTTGAACTTTCAGTTATGGCTATAACAATATTTATGTCTCCCTTTTGCAGCCAATACAGTAGCCGCTCCTCGTGGCACTGATTCAATCAATTTATAATGTTTGAAGTTGTTCCAGCTTCGTTTCATCACACTCCACAGATGAGTAAAGTTGTTAGAATTGTCCTTTTTCTTTTCATATTTGAACAATGCCCATAAATTCTCAACTGGATTCCGATCGAGTGACTCTAGAAGCAATTCCACAATGGTTACCACATTCTCCTCTTCTTTAGGATCCAGCTAAAATTCATTTAAAGATTAGACTGAAATAACACTTTCGCAAAAGGTTTTATAAATCAATTTCTCATTGAATCTGGACCTGATGAACTGCATTTTGTTTGCACCAAACAAATCCTTTTAGATTCATCTGCAAAAACGACTCTCTACCAGTGTTCGGCAGTAACCTTATGTTTTCGGTCCACCTAGTCTCCTTTTGATGCTTTCCTTCATTTGGAATGGTTTTTTTTTTCAGTGCGAGTCTTGTACGCATTCCACCTTCCGATAGCCTCTTCCTGAAGGTAGTTTTGCTCTGTCCCTCAGGGAAGTGGGGCGGATATACAATCGGTTGAGAGAGTCCTGTCGCAAAACCCCATTTTTGTTTTTACTAATGTTTGTCGGTAAGAAACACAAAGTTTCAGTACAGGACTCTTTTAATCGATTGTATCTGCCAAAATTCCAACCTCCGCTTGGAATAGATTTAAGCATGATTGCTTGCATCACCGTACCACTTGAGAACTCTTTGAACAGCCCCTCTTGAGGTGTTCAAAGAAGCGGCAATCTGCCGCTGTGACTATCCCTGCTTTTTCAGAAGGGTTATTTTGTCCACGTGTCTACTACACTAAACTAAACTTCCGGCTTCGGGTGTAACATTCCTTAACAACATTAAATGAATGATGACTGATGCGTTTTATGGACTCCATAGATCAGAGGGTACTGAGATGGGGAGTAAAGCCACCTACCGGGATAAATAAGTCCCCTTTAAAAGGGGAACTGGGTGAGCCCGAATACGTTACGTGTAGCGGGCTCGTCACTACACCCTCTTTTCCATTTTTCCGACTAGTTGGGGACAATCCATGGCTGGTTTGCTAAATGAATGAATGAATGAAAAGGTTAGTCTGGGACGTACAGATAATATCTACATTAACCCATTAGTGCCCACTGCCCACTGCCCATTGGTAGAATTTCCTACCTGCAAAATTGTTTGTCATTATTGCATAATGACAAACAATTTTGCCGGTAGGAAATTCTACCAATGGGCACTAATGGTGTTAACGTTATTGATGTGAGGCTTCACTAATGTTTACCTACAATAAATACTCTACTAACATTTTCACATTTGCAAAATTTAATGTCACTCGTTTTTAACGAAAAAGTTCCAACATTATCGTTGATTTATATTCACCTCAATGGGAAGACATGTTACGTTACCTTCTCATATAACTTACGATGAATTATGGAGCAATATTTATAGTAGGCTTTCGTTACATAAGGTCGAGTCCTAATTTTGGCCAGCATTAGGAACCCATTTTACAGTATGTGATATCACTTAACGAAAGCCTGCTGTAAATTATTGCTCTATAATACATTATAAGTTATATGAAAGGCTAGCGTAACAGATTATATATATATATATATATATATATATATATATATATATACATTCAACTGCAAAGAACACGCAGTATAAATAACGTAAAGAACGACGCTTGTATAGGAGATATTCCGCGCAAGACGAGAAAGAGAAAACAACAAATGAAAAAATGAAGTACCACCTGTGAATCGAACCCGGGATCTTCCGATTCCCAGGTGGTACTTCATTTTTTCATTTGTTGTTTTCTCTTTCTCGTCTTGCGCGGAATATCTCCTATACAAGCGTCGTTCTTTACGTTATTTATACTGCGTGTTCTTTGCAGTTGAATGTATATAATGTTACGGCATGCGGGAGGTGCCCCCTTGGGGCATTGGTTTCTGCGAGTATGTAGAGGAATTACGGCATTTGGAAGAGTGAAGTCCATGGTGTAGTGGTATCGCGTCTGACCGGCAATCGGAAGATCCCGGGTTCGATTCCCAGGTGGTACTTCATTTTTTCATTTGTTGTTTTCTCTTTCTCGTCTTGCGCGGAATATCTCCTATACAAGCGTCGTTCTTTACGTTATATATATATATATATATATAGGGTGTCCCATAAATCCCGTCTCATAAAAATATTTATTTTAAATTGAATTCACAAAAGTAGTACAGTAGAACTAAAAAAAAAAATGTTCAAATTAATGTCTCGTTTTGGGACCTTTTCCTGAGAAATGTAACTCACTTCTATATTAGCCATTGTGTTGTTCTACCTGCAACAAAAAAAAAAAGATCTCAAAACAAGACATCAATTTGAACATTTGTTTCAGTTCTAATGCATTATTTTTGTAAATTTAATCTAAAATAAATTTTCCTATGAGACCGAACTTATGGGACACCCTGTATGTATAGTTTGTATACTCCTCAATTTCCTTACTACTTTGTTTACATTGCCTTTGACCCTTACACGACACAACTCACAATCCTAAATATTACATACGAATTAATATGATTTCGTAAAGCCCATTTTATTTATAAAGACTATTTATTTGTTTGTCTAATTTTCTTTTCCTTTAAACTATGAAACAATTGAAAAAAAAATTATGAAGCAAAAGAAGCGGATTAATGATATAAAGTTTATGAAATTGCCCATAAGGCCATAGTTTATTTGTGACGTCATAAGCAGACGTAGTTGAGTGTGGCAAGCGATGAATTTCATACGCAGGAAATACATAATTGCATATATATATATATATATATATATATATATATATATATATATATATATATATACAGTGAGATTATTATTATACACAGAGAGAGAGAGAATTTCCTTCTGAGAAGGTAACAAGTGCCATTCAGGGCTCATCACGGTAGGAATTGAGATTTATCCCAAAATACATCTCTTATCATTATTATTACATTTATATTTGTGTTATGCCAACCTTATAGCTCCGCCCACATAAAAATGAATATGATGACGCAATGCGATAATTCTGAGTCATGTGATAATTCTATCACTGAACTTCACTTATATTTATCACCTAACGTAAATAATTCCATACAAAACAGACCATCTTCGTTCTCAAATTAGAAACTTATATTTAGATATAGGAACTCTTAAAATCATACGTACAGTAGCCTACAATGACCCACTATAACCCCTCAAGATATGGGTAAATAGGATCCAAGATACAGTGAATTGTGGCAGTAAGAAGGATACAGTCAGTTGTGACGAGTGAAAAGGATCTAAGATACAGTGAATTGTGACGAGTAAGGGAAATTCGAGATAGTGAATTGTGGCGGATAATAGAGATCTAAAATACGATGAATTGTGGCGAATAAAATGGATCTAAGATACGATGAATTGTAAGCGGTAGAAGAGATCTGGCGAGATACAGTCAACTGACGGTGAAAATCGATGGCTCATCTTCCGCCGAATGTTTTATTTGCATGTAAAACCAACGATCGATCCACGACGACCCCCCTCCCCCCCCAACCCCCACCCAACCCCTCAGCATCCGATTTAATATCATCGATTTCTCAAATATAATTAAACCATCGATCATTTAAGCAGTTTTTATGACTCTTCTCTCGCTAAAACTTTTTCCTTTAAAAATGTCTGTTTAGTGTAGGTTCGCATTTAAAATGGTTGCCGGTGAGTGATATGCTCCTATATGTCGTTGCATTGTGGTCATGCAATAGGTAAAATATATATACACATCGATTACGAGTATACCCGGACATTAAGTGAATTTTCGTAGCGCTGTGAATAATAATAAAGATGCGGACGGGCATTGGGTAGGGCACTGGGTAATGAAGAGTCATTCACGCGCCGTCAGTGAAACAAACGCGATGTTTTTCCTTGCCGGTGCAATATCGGATGGTCAGAAAAGACTTAATATTTTCTTGATTGTTCGCGCTGCTCAGAATGACCTTAGCACTTCTCTTCAGTTGACCATTTCCATTACAAAGAGTAATTTTTTAACCAATAAATTGATAGTTTAATTAACGAGAAAAATGGTTCAGGACGCGTGGCAGCCAATTAAATTTTGTGCTCTTCGAAAACCGTTATCTCACTGCCCCTTATTGAGTCATTATACAAAAACAAAACACGGACTTATTGGCTTATATGTATGTATGTATGTACGTACGTATGAGCCATTTAGAAAAGGACTGTGTTTATATGAACACCCAACCATGCGTAAATTCTACTATAATAATAAATAATGGTCACTGTAAATTTGGTGTCAGTTTCAAATTCTATCACCCGACCACTCGCGAGAGTCGCGCAAGACGTGGGAACTGCGAATACAGTAAAAAAGTGATACTACCACCATCGTCTCCTAACAAACTCTAAGGACACTAGGAGAAATTATAAGAAACCTATGAGTGCAAATCGCGAAGCAAATGTTTACGACATCACCGACACAATAAGGCTACTAAGCCTCGTATAACGCGTACATTCGACACATTTGAGAATCGTCGAGCCGAACCATTATCAGGCAAGAAGATACTAGAACAGATAAACGAAAACGGATCATTTTCGGAGATCCTCCAAACAGCTACGAAACACGCGACGATGAAGAATAACGAAATTGGAATGCGAGAGAGACAACGTAAAAATGAAAACAAAAAAATGTGTTCTTGGCAAATATTCAAGGGCTAAAACTGAACCACTCTCGTTAAACGAGTTTCATACCTGAAAGGACTTATGGATGAAACGAAAGCTGACATCGTATGCCTCGCAGAAACACTTTTTAAAGACTGCCAAGGAGACTACGAAAACTGCCAGTAGCGCATAGATAACAAAAAAGAAATACAAATCTAGGGCTATAATATATTACTACGAGACGACAGAAAAAAGACACGAAAAGATGGTTGTGCTATACAGATACGTGAGAGTCATATGGTAGAGACAATAATAAGTAAATCAAACAGTTTCGTGGAACTTTTAGCAGTAAAAATTGCAAAGCTAAAAGTGAAACTAAAAGACATTTACAGACCTCCGAACACTCCAGCAGCAAAATTCTCTGATTCCATTCCTGATATCAGAAACCTAATAAAGTCCTTAGACTTTCCAACCCCCAAAATAATAATAATATGCGGACTTTAATTTCCCATTTATAAAGTACAAAAGAGTAGGGGGAAAAAAATATATATATATAGTGGCGCTTATAAGTATTCGTACAGAGATATATTTTAGTTATATTCGTTCTCATTTTTCGTACCATCCATAGGATAGTTATGAAAAGTTTACCATTCGTTTGGGAAAATTTAACAAACAAAAAAAAAATTAGCTAAGTCCAACATATAATGTAAAACCTCAAAGAATTTGAAGGAAAATAAAGTTAAAATGCAAAAGTTTTGTACGTTTGTTTACAAAATTATTTAATACTTTGTGTGTCCACCTCGGGTTTAAAGAACTTAAAAATGTTATCACTTGTTGGCTGTTTATTGATTAGAAACTTGGCAATTTTGAATTGTAAAATTTTCTCCGTAAATCTTCGTAGAAGAGGATCACTGTACGAGCCATTAGTGAGCAGTGGGTCGTCGTGATAAAGAGTTGTCTACATATCTTAAGAGATTATTGTTGCACACGAGTCTGGAAAAAGTTATAGGAAGATAGGATAAGAACTTCGAATTCTATTTACGACGGTTGCTGCAGTTATGAAAAAGTGGAAATGCACTGGAATAATCAACACTTTACTAAGATGTGGACGACCTTGCGAGATTTTAGAACGTACAGATAGATGGATTGAAAGAATGGCTGCTACGAATCTATGAATGACTGCGGGTGATATCTGCCAAACATTAATACTGTCTAAGATCAATGTCCATTGTCCATCCCTCCACTGTACGTCGTACATTGAGAAAGAATGGTCTGCATGGAAGAGTTGCACGAAGAAAACCTCTACTACGAAAAGCGCACTAAGAATCTCATTTAAAGTACGCCAAAGATCATAAAATGAGGAATTTGCATTCTGGAAGAAAGTTCTCTAAACAGACAAGACCAAAATTGAATTATTCGGGAACAACGAGCAAAGGTATGTTTGGCGAAAATTAAATACTGTATTCGAGGATAAAAACATCCTACGATTCAATATGGTGGTGGTAGTTTGCTTCTTCGTGGATGCTTTAGTGCTTCTGGTCCATGATAGCTCGTTATCATCACTGGAATCTTGAATTCGAAGAAATATCAGGAAATTTTAGAAAAAATGTATTTCCTTCAGTTCGGGAGTTACGAATGGATCGCAGTTGGGTACTGCAACAAGATAATGATCCAAAACATAGAGTAAGAGCACCATTCAACAAAAGATTTTCAAGCTTCTGGAGTGGCCCAATCAAAGCCAAGATCTCAAGATCTCAATTTAATCGAGAATTTATGGTTTGCTTTGAAAAAAGGTGTCCGCGAGAGAAACCTTTTGAATCTGAATGAATCGCGACAATTTTCTTTAGAAGAATAGGCTAAAATTTCTACTGAAAGATGTCGAAACTTCGTAGAAAAATACCCAAAACGAATCACTGAAGTCATTCAAGCAAAAGGTGGATCCCCAAAGTATTAAAAAATTTTGTACGTAAATATACGAAAACTTTTTGCATTTTACCTTTTCTTATTTTACTAAAATTTTATGATGTTTTCCATATTATATGTTGGAGTTAAACTAATTTCTTTATTTGTTCAATTTTCCAAACGAACGCTAAACTTTTCCTAACTATCGTATGCAAGGTACGAAAGATAAGGACGAATATAACTGAAATATTTCTCTGTACGAATACTTATGAACACCATTGCATATATATATATATATATATATATATATATATATATATATATATTATATATAATCACGAAGGAAAGTAAATCACTATTTCGTGTTTTATTTTACTTCGTGGTTATTTCCATCATAAATATTATTATTCGCGTGCTACTTTCGTGAAAAGAAAAAAATAATTATATATATATATATATAGTCTGCAAACCTACAAGGAAAAAGAAAAATGATTCTAAGGCCTTTCGTGTATTCAGAAGTACACCTCGTCAGGGAATGAAGGGAGAAGGCGAGATGACGAAAATATATACATATGTACAACGGGACAGAAAAATTAAAAGATTAATTTCACGTGTTTAATTATGAAATTCATCCCGTGTGTGTGTGTATATATATATATATATATATATATATATATATATATATATATAAACCAAAACAGAAGGGGCACTAGAGAAGACGAGAAACAAGGAAGCATGCTGATGGCTTTTACGAGTTACGTTAACACAAAAAATGAAAGAGAACACCAGAAAAAATAACTGCTTGGATTTAATATTCACGAACAACAACAACAACAGCCTTAAATAATGACATAAAAATAACTTTAACGATTACATCTGACAAAACATTATCGAAATATCAACTAATATGACGGCAGCCTTAAAGGAAAGTACACACACCAAAATTAAATCTGATTAAATCTTACAACTATCATACTAAGATTATTCCTGGATGGAATGATTTTATTGCCCCCCTGAAGAGGGAATCGAAAGACGCCTATGATCTGTGGTGCTTTCATGGTAGACCCAGATTAGGACCAGTATACTTGAATATGTGTAGAAGTCGGAGTCAGTATAAGGCGGCCATAAGGCGATGTAAACAGGAAGAAGTCTATTCGAGCATCAAAAGCCTGTGAAGCTCGCATAAATAACGATAATAACAAATTTTGGAAATTTGTTAAGAATCAAACGGGTGTCAAAAATGTCATCCCTCCGACAATCGATGGGGTGTCGGGGGAGGATGAAATTGCAAAGCTGTGGAAAAACCACTATTCTAACATTCTTAACAGTGTGAGTAGGGATAATCTTAAGATAGATTGCAGCGAAACGATTGTGGGAGGGACAAGGGAAAATACTTTATCATTTTCTGAAGTAAAGAGGTTAATTAAAGAGTTAAAGACTGGTTCTGCGTCAGGAGTAGATGAATTATCGAATGAGCACTTAAAATATGCAAATGACCTAGTATGTCTGCATATATCATTGCTCCTATCAGCCATGCTGGCTCATAGCTATATCCCTGCAGAGTTCATGAGGGTATATATCTTGACCCTGGTCAAAAATAAGTACGGAGACATTTTGTCCAGCAATAATTACAGGCCTATTGCTGTCGCTTCCTGCTTCTCGAAACTACTAGAAAAACTCTTGTTACGCCAATTAAATGATTTCCTATGGACATCTCCTAATCAGTTTGGCTTTAAAAGGTCCCACTCAACTGACCTGTCTATCTATGTACTTAAAGAAACAATATCTAAATACATTGACAATAGTTCAACTATTTATAGCTGTTTCCTAGATATAAGTAAGGTATATGATAGGGTGAACCACAATATTTTATTTGCAAAACTAGAAGACAGGAAGGTTCCCATTGTACATATTAAATTTATTGAAATGTTGGTATTCCCACCAATCTTTCACTGTTAGGTGGGGCAATGTACTATCCGAGTGTTTTGGCTCCTCTTGCGGGGTGAGACAAGGCTCCTTGCTCTCTCCTATGCTGTTTAATGTGTATATCGACGGATTAATTGCTTCACTTAATGAGGCAACAGTGGGATGTTGTATAGATAACACAAGGATAAATAACTTAGTTTATGCCGAAGATATGGTGTTAATAAGTCCCTCTGTTAAAGGTCTGGATCGGCTACTAAAAGTCTGTGAAGTGTATTCGCAGAAACATGATATTCTTTTTAATGTTACAAAAACTAAGGTTATGCAATTTCATCCTAAAAGCTGTAATCAGCTAGCTGATATAAGGTTTAAAATGAATGGTGAAGTAATTGAGGAAGTACAAGAGTTTAAGTATTTGGGTCAAACTGTTACCAGCTCCTTGAGTGATGACTCGGATATAAGAAAACAATCTCGAAGCCTGCGTGCTGAAGCGAATATGACCATAAGGAACTTTCGATTCTGTACAGGTGAAGTTAAAGACACACTCTTTCGTACTTTCTGCAGTAATATATACGGACAGCAACTCTGGGTGAATTATAAAAAAGGTTCTGGCAGAACTCTAAATTTGCTGTACAACAGGTCTTTTAGACTCTTACATAAATTACCCCCGAGATGCTCAGCTTCGCAAATGTTTGCTACCCGCAATGTCCCGAGCTTCCCGGAGGTAACAAGACGTGTTCAATACAGTCTAATGCAAAGAATTAAAAAATCAACCAACCCGATCATCCAAGCTATCCATGAGTCCTGCCATTTATCCTCTAAGCTATGGACTTCTTGGTACGAAAACGTCTGTCTGTAGCTCCACTTAACTTCGACATTACAGTATTATTTCTAATCAATTGTATATATTTCTATCCTTAGTATATGAACTGTCATTGTATTAATAATAATTGTCATATGGACTATAGTCTGCCAATAAACCTTTTCATTTCATTTCATTCATTTTTATTCAAAAAGAGAAGCAAATTGGGAAGAAATCAGATCAGATCAGATATGGTTCAAATAGATTGGAAAATAGTTTTATGGAGAAAACAACTGGAGATGCTAATAATTTTAGAAAAAATGACGCTGAAAATTTTAGGAAAATATGTTCCAACAAAGCGGGAAAAAGGAAAGAGGAATTATTTCGAAAGGTAAATGCGAGCAGTATTCCGCAAAAGAAAGAGAATAGTCACAAAATTAATAAACTGAACGGACAACAATAACAGGAAAAAAAAATCAAAAAAAGCTAAAGAGAATCGATGAAGAAATACAATCTCTTCTTAAGGGTCATTCAGAGAGCGAAGAGGAAGATGCAGTAGAAGTAATAAAGGAAAACCCAAAATACTTCTATAACTTTGCGAAAGGAGAAACACTATCTGGCCCTTAAGGAATGAAAATAATGAACTAACCGACGATCTAAAGAAAATATCTGAAATACTGGAAGCTCAGTATGAATCAGTTTTCAGTACTCCAAAAAATGACGAAATGTTCTCTGATCACAATATCTTCTTTGAAGAAATGCTACAAAGAGAAAATATAACTGATTTTGACTTTGCCCCAAAGATATGGAGTGAGCTATAAGGCAAATAAAATTACATTCAGCTGCAGATCCGGACAAATGGAACGCCTCGGTGATTAAAAACTGCAAGAATGAAATAGCTACACCCCTGTATTGAATATGGAGAAGATAGCTGAACACTGGAGAAATACCGAGCATCCTGAAGAGGGCGAACATTGTCCCTATATATAAAGGAGACAGATCTCTGGCAAATAACTATAGATCAATGTCACTGACATCTCATCTTACCAAAATATTTGGAAAAATTGTTAGAGAGAAAATTTATACCTTTCTGAAGACAGAAAAGATTCAATTAGAACCAGACGGTTTCCGATCAAGAAGATCGTGCCTATCACATCTAATACAGCGTCGTAGCAATATAAATGATGCACTTGAAAACAGTGAGATCTATGATGTAATATACACAGATTTTGCTAAAGCATCCGACAAGTGTGATCATAGTATAATGACACATAAAATGAACCATATGGGAATAACGAGCAAAGTGGAAAATAGATCAGAGAGTGATAGCAAGGTGTTAAAATCTAAGGAATATCATTATCAGAATCGAAAGTACGTAGCTCAGTATCACAAGGAACAGTATTAGCCTCACCCCCTACTCATTATCACGCTAACAGATATAGACAACGAGGTAACAACAATAGTATAGTAACATCCTTTGCTGACGATACGAAAGTCAGTAGAAAAATTAGAAATGCAGATGCTGTGAAATCCTTACAGATAGACACAAACAAAATATACAGTTGGTCAGAAGAAAAAACAAGAAATTTAACATCGAAAATTTTTAGCTCTAACTAAAGATATGGAAAACATTAGAAGCTAAAACAAACAATATTATGACCCCAATAGACAGAAAATCTAAAGAAACACAAAAGCAGAAGATTTGGGAATTAATAATGACCGACGATGCGAAATTTGAGAGACAAAATCAGATAGCTATAAACAAGGCAAAAGGAATTACGGGACAATACTGAGAACCTTTAAAAGGGGGGACACATAAATAATAATTCCCCTAATGAAAACACTGGGATCCTACCAAAACTAGAATGCTGCTCAGTCTTAACGTCTCCATATAAAAAAAAGAAATCGGTAATTATTATAAGAAATAAATAGTAGTTTCACAGCCAAAATTAATGGCTGCAAAGAACTCAACAGTCTCAACTACTGGGAAGACTTCTTAAATTAAACCTATATTCACTGGAAAGAAGAAGAAGAAGAAGAAGAAGAAGAAGAAGAAGAGATACACCATAATATACGTATGGAAAATAATAGAAAAACTAAAGCCTAAAGAAAATAGTTTTGTAAATAGTCCAAAGAAGTAGTTTGCCGTTTGCCCTTTTTCCATAAAATAATGTTTAAGAGAAATACCTTTTTGGGTTAATTTGTTCTCTGCGCGAATTTTCTAGGGGACCACCTTCATTCTACTGCAGCATTAGGCGGGAGCCTATTTTGAGAAGAAAGTCAGTACGTTCAGTTTTTGCTTTAGAGTTTTCGGCCACAGTCCATGGTCTTCAGACACTGTCGAGTTCCTTTCTCTCCGCTTCTTCCTTTCTGCTCTTTTAGAGCTACGCTTTCTTCTCCTGGTGGTTCTTCTACTGTCTTTAACTCACTATCTTCATGCGGCTCTCGTTCTCGTTGTCCTTCATTCTCTTTCCGAAGAAAAAAAATTGTCAATTCTCAGTAACATTTTAATGATTCATCTTTTCTTTTTTTTTTGCATTTTCCGCTTTCTGGCTCCATTCATGTGGCGACTGTAGCGGGACATTACCACTTCTGTCACGTCGCGCGTCAGTGATAACAGACCGAGTCTAATAATTAAAATTATGATTTGAATAATATAACTTAAGAAATACTCTGCAATTTAGCTTTGAATTTGAAATAATCAGTAATACTTGCTATCGTCCTACATAGACCAGTAGGAAAAAAAAAGTGTGTGAACCATTTGTTCTAAAACTTATCATTTTCTGGTATTTTTAATGCCTCAGTTAGGAACCAGATGTACGATAAGTTTTCATTATTTATGCCGTTGAGTTGCTCAATACACCTTTTGGCTTTCTATTGCAACGTTTTTATTTCTGGTTCACTTCCTAATATAGGTGAATCCCTTTTTGCCTCATACATACTGTATATATATATAAGATAACATCCAAGAAGCTCATTACCACACAACGTACAGGTTAGTGTATCCCTAGAGTCACCTGAGCCAGAGCAGAAAACAGAGCAGGCAGCCAATTCCTCCACCCGATGCCAGCTGTCGGGAGC
Organism: Bathynomus jamesi; assembly: GCA_023014485.1. Lineage (NCBI taxonomy): Eukaryota > Metazoa > Arthropoda > Malacostraca > Isopoda > Cirolanidae > Bathynomus > Bathynomus jamesi. The sequence continues at coordinate 589,887 of JAJOZX010002841.1, forward strand.
GAACCAGTGCAACACCGCTCGAATTCTGTCACTGTAACCACTGCTGGGCTATCGGGCGCCCCAGTATATACAATACAGGGTGATTCAAAAAGTCAGGTTACATAGGGCTTTTCTGTTTCTTTGCAGGTAAATGAGTTACGAGATGTTATCGAAGGAGGAGCGCATTGATGTGATATTCCTAGCTGGCTGCACAAGTGCATTGCCGTTAACAGTGGCCATATCGAACATGTGATGTAACTATTCCCCTGGATCATTACATAATACAGTATCTCCCTGTGTAACCTGACTTTTGAATCACCCTGTATATATATATATATATATATATATATTATTTTTTTCTTTGAAATGTGATATTTCATTTCAGAATATACAGTGTTGTGACAGTTACTTTTTGTAACTACAGTTACTAGTTACTGTTTCAAAAAGTGACTACCTACTACTAATCACTTCAAAAGTTATTTTCGACATTTTTCCTGGTTTTAGCGATCATCTGATCGTGATAAAAGTACTTTTCCTGACAAATGATACTTGCCAAGATTGTTCATTAATTTCATATTGATTGTAATTGAACGAATAAACAAGATTTTATCATATCATCAGATATATGTTGTCAATAAAGTTGAAGTGTGCACAATATGTACATCGAGGAAGGCTTGTGAAAAAATGTAGCTACTCACTTTTTGTGTTCACAAAAAAAAAAAAGGTAGCTCATGAAAGTTACAAGTATTCATGATTTTTATGTAACTAGTTTTAGTTACGGAAAATGTAACGGTTACTGAGTAAGTGGTTCCTTGCAACGTAGTTACGTCACAGCCTTGAGAATATATATATACACACACACACACATTTTTTCTGCATTGTAATATCGCATTTTAAGGAAAAACATTTCCAACACTTTTTTTCAACTTTTTAATCCCCTTTCTCGAACAGCTTGCGTCTCCCCTTCCCTCCTTGCTCCCCTCCTTCTCTTCTACCCCTTTTTTTCCTCCCCATCCCCCTTCTCTAATGCGTCCAGAAGTTCTAAATTAACCTTAAAACATGCTGATGAGGTTACAAGTTGGGAGTCAATTGACCTGCAACGAGAAATGATCCAAGATCCCAAAATTACCCTTTGTGTACAAACTACACAAACGCACACATTACTGTGTATATATATATAATATATATTATATATTATATATATATATATACAGTCACACACACGGGATGAATTTCACAATTAAACACATGAATGAATGAATAATGCAAACCACAAGGAAAATTAAAAATGATTCCAAATCATTTTTCCTTTTCCTTGTGAGTTTGCATTTTATATATATATATATATATATATATATATATATATATATATATATATATAAATAAATTAAATATATATATATATGGGAATGAACTCAGAATGGTTCCCTGAGTTTTTTATGATACACACAGACCGTGCATGGAACAAGGAACTCTTCTGGGATAATTAAATCCACTATAGTCCGAATAAGTAATGGTAAATGACAAATACCATAGTTTTTCTTTTTCATGATGCAAGCCCGACGTGGGCAACGGGTCTCTCGCAAAGAGGTCCCATAAATATAGCTTCCCTCACCAGCTATCTGCAAAGCAGACAGGATCCAGCTTTGGGACATGGATCTAGGGTTTAAAGCAGCCTAGCCCCACTACGTTTAGAACCTCAATATAAGTAAAAGACTCGTTGCAATCACGTCGGATTGAATAAATCAAAGAAAAAGGGGTAACTATTATATTTTTAGCCAAAACCAAAACTTAAACCTCAACTGGCAAAATTGAGCGTCCACTTTTCAAGGCACATAACATGTCCGTTTCATGATGGGAATGAACTCAGAATGGTTCCCTGAGTTTTTTATGATACACACAGACCGTGCATGGAACAAGGAACTCTTCTGGGATAATTAAATCCACTATAGTCCGAATAAGTAATGGTAAATGACAAATACCATAGTTTTTCTTTTTCATGATGCAAGCCCGACGTGGGCAACGGGTCTCTCGCAAAGAGGTCCCATAAATATAGCTTCCCTCACCAGCTATCTGCAAAGCAGACAGGATCCAGCTTTGGGACATAAACCCTAGATCCATGTCCCAAAGCTGGATCCTGTCTGCTTTGCAGATAGCTGGTGAGGGAAGCTATATTTATGGGACCTCTTTGCGAGAGACCCGTTGCCCACGTCGGGCTTGCATCATGAAAAAGAAAAACTATGGTATTTGTCATTTACCATTACTTATTCGGACTATAGTGGATTTAATTATCCAGAAGAGTTCCTTGTTCCATGCACGGTCTGTGTGTATCATATATATATATTATATATATATATATATATATATATAGATATATATATGTTGAAGCTGGTACTTGGCTGGCTGTTTTAACATGTTTGCTACGATTTTATAGAAATAGTACACACACACACAGTGAGAAAGTATACATGCATTGGGTCTTACGTACAGTATGTACTTATAAGTATATTTTGGCAAGTCCAGTGTCGCTTATAAGTATTCGTACAAAAAATATTTAAGTTATCTTCGTCCTTATTTTTTGTACCGTTCACAGGATAGTTGCGAAAAGTTCATCGTTCATTTGGAAAATTTTAACAAATAAAAAAATTAGTTTAACTCCAACATGTAATGAAAAACAACAAAGAATTTGAAGGAAAATGAAAAAAAAAAAGATAAAATGCATAAGTTTTTGTACATTTGTTTACAAAATTATTTAATACTTTGTGTGTCCACCCAAGGCTTGAAGAATTTAAAATTGTTATCAGCATTTGGCTGTTTATCTATTAGAGACTGTTGGCAATTCTGAATTATAGAATTTTCTCTGTGAAACTTCATGGAAGACGGATAACTGCACGAGCCATTAGTAAGCAATGGGTCGTCGTGATAAAGAGCTGTCTACATATCTTGAGAGATGTTATTGTTGCGCGCGAGTCTGGAAAAAGTTATAGGAAGATAAGATAAGAACTTCGAATTCTATTTACGACGGTTGCTGCAGTTATAAAGAAATGGAAAGGCTTTGGAACAATCAAAACTCTACCAAGGTGTGGACGACCTCGCGAGATTTCAGAACGTACAACTAGATGGATTGAAAGAATGTCTGCTACGAATCCCTGAGCGACTGCGGGTGGTATTTGCTAAACATTAAAACTGTCTAAGATCGATGTCCATCCCTACACTGTATGTCGTACATTGAGAAAGAATGGTTTACATAGAGAGTTGCGGGAAGAAAACCTCCGCTACGAAAAGTGCACAAAGAAGTTCGTTTAAAGTACACCAAAGATCATAAAATGAGGAATTTGCATTCTGGAAGAAAGTTGTCTGGACAGACGAGACCAAAAGTGAATTATTCGACAACAACGAGCAAAGGTATGTTTAGCGAAAATCAAATACTGTATTCGAGGATAAAAACATCCTACGATTCAATATGGTGGTGGTAGTTTGCTTCTTCGTGGATGCTTTAGTGCTTCTGGTCCATGATAGCTCGTTAGCATCACTGGAATCTTGAATTCGAAGAAATATCAGGAAATTTTAGAAAAAATGTATTTCCTTCAGTTCGGGAGTTACGAATGGGTCGCAGTTGGGTACTGCAAGATAATGATCCAAAACATAGAGTAAGAGCACCATTCAACAAAAGATTTTCAAGCTTTTGGAGCGGCCCAATCAAAGCCCAGATCTCAATTTAATCGAGAATTTATGGTTTGATTTGAAAAAAGGTGTCCGCGAGAGAAACCCTTCGAATGTGAATGAATCGCAACAATTTTCTTTAGAAGAATAGGCTAAAATTTCTACTGAAAGATGTCGAAACCTCGTAGAAAAATAACTTCTTTTTTTTATTTTCCTCATCTTCTTTGATGTTTTGCGTTATATGTTGGAGTTAAACTAATTTTTTTATTTGTTAAATTTCTCCAAAGGAACGGTAAACTTTTCATAACTATCTTACTCGTGGTACAAGAGCTAAGGACGAATATAACTGAAATATTTCTCTGTACGAATACTTATAAACGCCATTGTAAATATACGTACACGACAATATGATGTGCGTTTCTTAACTTGACATTTATAGTTCTGTCTTAGTAACACACACACACACACACACACACACACACACCTGTAAAACTTACAAATCTACAAGTAATCATTTAGGGAGGAAAAAATCCTTAATTAATAGTGAAATATAATAAATGTAATTACACTATGGAAATTATACGATATTTGACATTAAAAAAAAATGTCGTATTAATAAAATGTGATGCAAAATCAAAACATCTTTACAAGATTACGAGTATATTAATAATAAATAAATGTTAGTGTTACTAATAGTAAATAAAACAGGAACTAATAATATTAAAAACTCGGAAAAATTACATAATCGCGTGCGTGAGAGACGAATTACTGGGAATTTTTCGCGTTTAATAAAAAGGGAAAAGAAAATGATGTAAATTTAGTTTAGGTAATCAAAGTGTTAAAAGTGATTACATCAAACCATAAAGTGAGTTCATGGTTCTCTCACATCTAATTTGGGACGCCACAACACAACCATTTTATCATGACTTTAAAACCTGATTAACAGCAGGAAATACTCTCGTGGTAACTGGTAGAGAGAGAGAGAGAGAGAGAGAGAGAGAGAGAGAGAGAATATTTGTATTTTAAAAAATCATGTATTACTCTCTGCAGTTTAACACACACACACACACACACACACACACTATAAGGGCCATACATAAGCTCGGTTAACCTTGGTTTTGCTTCCGCCCGAATTGTTCATTCTGACGAAGGTCAAGCTTGTCACTCCACCTTAGACTTAGTTTAACATGGAATCCGAACCACGCCCCATCACCAGCCCAGCGTCTTAATCACTAGGCTACACACACACACACACACACACACACATATATATATATATATATATATATATATATATATATGTGTGTGTGTGTGTGTGTGTGTGACTCCCACCCTTCTTTATCTTCTGTTTCCCCTCTCTGAATCGAATCCATCGTCAGTCCCCTTGAGGGAGTGATTTAAAAATGGCTGACGAAGCACATGTCAATTCCACATTGAAGAATTCGTTCACTGTCAAGCTGCCAGAAACGGAACAGCACATTATATATATATATATATATATATACACAGGGCGTCCCAAAAAAATGTATACACACTTTAAATACTTATAAAGGCAGTGTTTATTAAAATACATTTCATTTTCAAAATGTAATAGAATCTACAGACATTATTTAATTGTTTTGTCAACGCCTGTTTTCAAACTGACGTCCGTTCTGGTCCAGGCACTGCTGATAACGCGAAGCAATGGAATCGCAAACATCACGAAACATTTCGTTTGGTATTTGTTGGCATTCTCGTTCAATAGCTGCTCTCAATTCAGCGACTGTTGCAGGTTTTATAGCGTAGACTTTGTCTTTTAAGTATCCCCATAAAAAAAAGTCTAGTGGTGTGAGGTCTGGTGAACGCGGAGGGTATTCTACGAAACCCCTTCGTCCAATCCACATCCACATCGTGCCAAGTACCACTCGCAATACTCCACTCTTCGGTCCGGATCATCTTCATTAATAGCATGGACTAATCTTGGAATGTAACTTTTCCATTGACAGCGCTTCAAAATGTGTTGGACAGACGATTCTGAAATTCCTACCTCACGACTCGCTTGCCGCACAGATTTTCTTGGACTTTGGTGATACGTTTCTAGTACTCTTTCTTGCTTTGTGGGGCTTGTCGATGTCCGTGGTCTTCCGGAACGCTTCTTGTGGACATTCTGAACAGTTCCATCGGCTTCAAACTTATCTCTAATTCGAGTGATGGTAAGTCGCGTTGGTGGATCTGTTTGAAACTCCCTCCTAAACTGTCTTTGCACTTCAACTGCGTTTTCACACTTCCAGTAGCATTTTAGAATGAATTTCCTTTGTTCAAAGCTTAGTCTGACTGCCATTATTAATTCTAATGGGTTTAACTAGGAAAGAAAGAAACATCAATTGAGCTATCAGCTGTTAAAGTGTGTATACATTTTTTTGGGACGCCCTGTATATATATATATATATATATATATATATATATATATATATGTGTGTGTGTGTGTGTGTGTGTGTGTGCTTCCCCTTGTTCTTAAAATATGAAATAATGTTTTTGAACCAAGAGGGTATTCCAAAATTGGAAAAAAAATTTAAAAGCTAATGAAAACTCAATGGAAGCAGTTTACAAGGAAAGGCCTTACACACACACACACACACACACACACACACACACACACATATATATGGTGGAATTTTTTCTTCGAATCGTTTTTATATTAAAACGATATGTCTTGCTCTTTGTTTTATTCATGAAACAAATCTATATCCTCAGGGACCCTACACACAGACACAGATACACACTAAATACATGTACTTGTCCTGTGATTATGGAGTTTTGCCTGAGGGGCTTTTTTTTGTTTGATTACAATTTTTATCAATTATTTTTGTATTCAATACACGCAATTAAAAGCCAAATAATTGTACGATATCATTATTTTTGCCTTCTCTCTCTCTCCTCATTCAGTTAATTTCTTACGAGGAAATATCTGGTTTTACGTATTTATATATATATATATATATATATACATACACAAGGTGCTTCAAAAAAAGTTAGCTAACATTTATATGGTGCTAATATGTCATTGCTTACCATTTATAGTTTGTGGGGGTTTTTTATTTACCCTATGTATGTATTTGCGTGTTTATTTGCTTGTTTTTCAATAATAATGTAGTTTTTTTCCAGGAATTGTGTGAGTTATTAATGAGTGAACCCCATTCAATGGAAATCTGCGTTGCTCTAATGTAAACCTTGTAAAAATTTTACTCCTGTGCTCTAATGTAAACCTTGTAGCTATTCCCACTGAATATATATATTATATATAATAATATATATTATATATATATATATATATATATATATATATATATATATAAGCAAACAACCACAAGGAAAAGGAAACACAAAGTCCGAGCGCTTTCGTGATATATTCACATTATCAAGGAGGAACAGAAAATAGACGGAGATTACAAAATAAATGAGTTAAATAGACAAGCAAAAAATTCACAATTGGCACCTCAAATTAAAGGCCTTAAAGCCCTCTAAAGATTTTTTCAAATTGATAACATAATCTGTAGGCAGCTAAATAATTAATATAAAAAATATATACTGTATAGATGAAATTAGACAAAAAGAAAACCAATACAGAGAACAAAAATTATTATAATGGTTATTAACACCAATATTTAATTAAAACAGGCAATTAATTGGCAAGAATTTAATGAAAAACAAATAGATAACGTAGATAACAAATAGAAAACATAATCTGTAGGCTGCTTAATTACTATACAGATGAAATTAGACAAAACACCAGTACAGAAAACCAAAAAAATTATTATAATGGTTATTAACACTAATATTTAATTGAAATAGGAAAAATTAAGTGGCCCGAAATTAATGAAAACAAAGGGAAAGTTGCCATCGTCTTACAGATTATTACAAAATTTCAACAAACAATCTGGAAAAAAATTGTTATCCCAACAGCAACCCACTCAAAAATCCAATAAACCACCCAGCAACGAAAGATTATACACGAAAGAAATATTACATTATTATTCTGATCACCACATTAATGTAAAACGATCCGTTCTTTCTACTTTGTTTCTAAGAGGCCTACGAATTTGTAGCCCTGAGTTTATTGACGATGAAATTAGTAAAATATACAAAATTGCTTTTGATTTAAAATACCCAAAGAACTGCATAGATAAGTCCTTAAAAATGGCAAAGAAAACCTTCTACGAAGTAAAGGATAAGATTCCTTATAACACAAAAAATGTTTTAGTGTTACCTTTCAGAGAAAATTTCCTTGAGCTCCCGAATCTGCTGAGGACTTTTAACGTAAATATTGCGTTCAAAAATTTAGATGTCATTAAGAATTCATTGATTAAGAACTCCCCTTTAAGTGAACATGGTTGTGTATATAAAATCCCTTGCACAATATGTAATAAATTTTACATTGGCCAAACTGGTAAGACCCTTGAGTTACGTATTAAACAGCATCAATACAGTATAAGAAGTGGCCAGGAATCTAACGCCATTTTCATTCACGTAAGAGATTCTAATCATCCCATTGATTGGAAAAATGCTTCCAAATTAAGGTTTAGTAAATCTATTGTTAGCAGAAATATATTGGAATCAAGTGTGATCAAGAATAATGCGGATTTGGTCTTTAATATTAGCCCTGGGTTGTACAAATTAGATTCGTACATTGTCAGTAAGTTGGCGATGGGCCTACTGTTTTCTTAACTGCATTTTTTGCCTCTTAATGGTTTGCCCTGGTTAAATAAATAAATATTATTGTAAGAACTGTTAACATTCTTATGTGTCTATTTTAATTGTAATATTTCTTTCGTGTATAATCTTTCGTTGCTGGGTGGTTTATTGGATTTTTGAAGTGGGTTGCTGTTGGGATAAAAAAAAATTTCCAGATTGTTTGTTGAAATTTTGTAATAATCTGTAAGACGATGGCAACTTTCCCTTTGTTTTCATTAATTTCGGGCCTCTTAATTTTTCCTATTTCAATTAAATATTAGTGTTAATAACCATTATAATAATTTTTTTGGTTTTCTGTACTGGTGTTTTGTCTAATTTCATCTGTATAGTAATTAAGCAGCCTACAGATTATGTTTTCTATTTGTTATCTACGTTATCTATTTGTTTTTCATTAAATTCTTGCCAATTAATTGCCTGTTTTAATTAAATATTGGTGTTAATAACCATTATAATAATTTTTGTTCTCTGTATTGGTTTTCTTTTTGTCTAATTTCATCTATACAGTATATATTTTTTATATTAAGTTATTTAGCTGCCTACAGATTATGTTATCAATTTGAAAAAATCTTTAGAGGGCTTTAAGGCCTTTAATTTGAGGTGCCAATTGTGAATTTTTTGCTTGTCTATTTAACTCATTTATTTTGTAATCTCCGTCTATTTTCTGTTCCTCTTGATAATGTGAATATATCACGAAAGCGCTCGGACTTTGTGTTTCCTTTTCCTTGTGGTTGTTTGCTTATTAATAAGGTCACGTGTTATTTTGTGATTCTGGTGTATATATATATATATATATATATATATATATATATAGATGAATAACCACGAAGGAAAGGAAACACAAAATGGTGCTCAAGCGCTTTCGTCTAATGACATCCTCAGGAACACTGAAGTACATAAAAAGGTTAAGCCTATATATAGGTTACAGAAAGAAAAAAAAAAGAAAAAATAAATAACATACATACACACACACACACACACATATATATATATATACATACATATCTATATATACAAATACATACATACATACATACATACATATATATACAATAAACAGAGAAGTAAAAATAATAAAAAATTAAAAATTAAAACCTTAAAGGATTACCAGTGAGGCGTACAGATTTGTAAGGAAAAATATCAATTTTTAGCACAAGATCAAATGGATTATAAAAATACAAAATTATACTGGAACTCTGCCGGGTTTTAACACAATGCTGCCTATGGTCAGGTTTCGATATATATAAAAAAAAAAATAATAAATAAATAAATAAAATGCAAATTAAAAGTTAATCGATTTTTAGCACAAGATCAAATGGATTATAAAAATACAAATTTATACTGGAACTCTGTCCGGGTTTTAACACACTGCTGCCTATGGTCAGGTTTTGATATATATAAAAAAATAAAATGCAAATTAAAAGTTAATAAAGTAGAAGACAAGTTTACCAAAGATTTAATGTTTTACCCTTCTTATTTAAATCTGTTTTAAAGGAATTCAACATAACAGGATCGAGTTGAAAAAGACCTTTGCTTATGTTGAAGTTATTTGAAAGTTGGATAATGGCAGACTCAAGAATATTTCTATTAACAATGTTGCTTGAATGGAATAAAACTGAAGCATTATTCCAATCAATACAGTGGGCTAACTCTGACAAATGGACAAAAAGGGCACTGGACAACTGTCCTGTTCTAACGGAATATTGATGCTGTTTTATACGTGTGTGCAAATCCTTTCCCGTCTGACCTATGTAAAAGGAATCACATTGTTTACAACCAATTTTATAGATAATGCCTGAATGCCTGAATCTGTACGCCTCACTGGTAATCCTTTAAGGTTTTAATTTTTAATTTTTTATTATTTTTACTTCTCTGTTTATTGTATATATATGTATGTATGTATGTATGTATGTATGTATTTGTATATATAGATATGTATGTATATATATATATATATGTGTGTGTGTGTGTGTGTATGTATGTTATTTATTTTTTCTTTTTTTTTCTTTCTGTAACCTATATATAGGCTTAACCTTTTTATGTACTTCAGTGTTCCTGAGGATGTCATTAGACGAAAGCGCTTGAGCACCATTTTGTGTTTCCTTTCCTTCGTGGTTTTATTCATCATAAATATTTTTCGCGTGTTACCTTCGTGAAATAATTTTCATATAAAATATATATATATATATAAATTATATATGCTGCAAATCCACAAGGAAAAAGAAAAACGATTCCAAGGCCTTTCGTGTATTCACAATTAAACACGTGAAATGAATAAATGATGCAAACCCACAAGGAAAAAGCGCTCGTTGAAAACAGATATTATTGAAGGTATATTCTAGAATAATTTCAATAACAGTGCGGGAATGTCTAAAATTGACAATATTCTGTTAAAATTCCTTTTGCCTCTCATTAACTCTTGTTGATTATGTGCAGTGTTGGGCACTAAAGCGTTAATCCGATAACAGTTAATTAACGAAGTTAACTTTTTTTAACGGACTATTAACGGAAGTTAATTTCCATTTATCGTTATCGGACCAGTTAACTTCCGATAACTCGATATTTAGTCTGTTAAAGTCCGTTAACACGTTAACTGCGAGGAGTCATTCACGGAAGATCACCGCTCCGCGAATGAATTCAAACCGCCATAACTTCAGTCTGCCAATTCCGTCCTCTGCGCAGTGGAACGGCTCTTCTCTCTCGGCAAGGACATCCTGAGGCTCAAGAGGTCAAGACTGGCAGTTGGGCCTAACTTTGAGAAGTTGGTCTTTCTGAAGGGCAACCAGCACATTGTGTCATAGTCTTTAATAAATGTGCCTAAAATTTAATTTTACCTTTCAGTTCCCGCCATAATAATTCTCTGGTAAATTAAAATTTAGTTAATGGTTAGTGGTTACAAGGGTTTCAAAACATGTAATCAGTACATTTTTTATTAAAAATAAAAAAAGTTAAGCAAAAATTGCAAAACTTGATAAAAATACAGTTAAATACCTATTTATTGTTGGATTTTGCATAAATAAACATTTTCTATGGGTTTTAAAGCTTTTTTCCTTGATTTTTTTAAGTGTTAGTAAAGAAATAGTTATCGTTAACGGATTATCGTTAACTTCCGTTAACTTTGTAGTAAAATTATCGGATTATCGTTATCGGAGTTAAAAATTGTGGTTAACGGATTATCGTTATCGAAGTTAACTTTTTGGTTAACGGTGCCCACCACTGATTATGTGCTAATCTTTTTGTTTTTCCGTCCCGCTGTATATATTTTGGTCATCTCGCCTTCTCCCTTCATTCCCTGACGAAGTGTACTTATGACTACACGAAAGTCTTGAAATAATTTTTCTTTTTCCTTGTGGGTTTGCAATATATATATATATATATATATATATATAATATATATATATATATATATATATATATCATACACACATGATGAATTTCACAATTATATATAATATCATTGTATAGTTAAAAAAGGGGACACGGTTTTGAATCAATATCATTAATCATGTTTGTCCCATTTTGTTCTGTGCGACATAATTTGTGGTATTGAAATGAACAAAAAAAAGAAAAAAGTGGCTTTTATTTAAAATATGACTTATTATTTTTATTTATGTTCGGGAAGACATGTTGAAATGAGTGATTTATAAGTTAAAAAAAAGACTTCAGAATAAGATATGTATCATGTACATGCAATTATTATGATAACGAATGTTAAAATTCATGTTTTTTTGTACAAGTCCGCGAGTTGGTTGAACAAGAGAAAATCACGTTTTTTTCCATCAATAAAAATAACGTGTTGAAGCAAAACTAATATATATATATATATATATATATATATATATATATATATATATATATATATATATATAGTAACTCCCCGAGTTACGTCATTAATTGGTTCCTGAGCCTCCGACGTAAGTTGAAAATGACGTAACTCGAAATTTACTCTTTTAAGGCACAGATAAATTACCGTACTGGCAAAGAAACTTTAGTTACGCCTTTGAGGGCCCCAGGATTTTCTGAGTGGTACACCGAGAGGGGTTTTAACTTAGTCACCAGCTGCATTACCACCCAGAAGGAGAGTTAATCCGTCCTTTGAGACTTTATACCCAGGCATAGTCTTCTCCTCTCTCCCAATGTATGATCTCTGTGGCATTTTCTTCCAATACAAGCCAGTTTCATCAACATTAAAAATACACTGAGGCACATACATATTCTTCCTCAACAATAATGTCTGACAAAGTTTTAGGAAATTCACTAGCCGCTACTTCATCCGCACTGGCAGTCTCGCCACTGACCTTAATATTATGTAAATTGGCACCAGCCTTAAATCTATTAAACCACCCATGGCTCGCGCTAAATGTTCCCTCAGAAGAACATTCACCTTGTTTATTTTAACATCGTTATAGAGATTTAAAACCTTTTCCCGAATTAACATAAGGCTTATCGGAATACGACGCTGATGCTGATCTTCCAGCCACACACTTAAAAGTCTCTCCATCTCCTCCATAACTGTACCCATTCTTTTCGTAATAATAGTGGACTTAAGTCCCACAGAACTTTGCGCGTGTTTCAAAACTCGTTGTTTTTCTTTTAAAATTGTTCCTACCGTAGTACGACTCCAACTGAGGCTACGAACTTTGTCGATAATTTTCTCTTCCTTTTCATTAGATTTTATTACATAAATTTTTTCCTCCATAGTAATACTGCGCGTGCGCAATTTAAAATTAATATTTTTATATTTTTTATAGTTTTATATTGTTAAAATTTTTTAGTTCCATATACGAACGACGTAACTTGGAAAGACGTAACTTGGACGGACGTAACTCGGGGAGTTACTGTGTATATATATATATATATATATATATATATATATAATCATGCGGGTTGCTTCTACAGAGCTTCAATTTAATATTTAGGAGAAATCCAATGACAAGGAGAAATGTAAATGCCATGAAAAGTCTTCTTTAATGCGCAACGTTTCGAGCAATACGCTCATCTTCAGGCTGTTTAATAACAATGTGAAATTAAAATCAATATTGAATGAAAAACAAAACAGAAAATTTCTATAACCTATTCATAAAGACAAATTTTAAAAGACTGAGAAAAGAGGGTTAAATTCTAAGTTATACAGATTTACATATAAAATTAAGAAGCTATTTTTAAATACATATGGTAAATGTGAAATTAATACACTGGAAAAATTAACAATAGTACACTGGAATAATGAAACTAACTAACCTTACACTGCAGTTTCCGAGGCTAACTGATTTGAGCAGAGGCAAGACGGGAAAAACAAGAGATGGCGAGGGCGATTGGGGAAGGGGGGATTATAAGGAATTGGGGAAGGAGGAGGGATCATAGCAAATTGAGGGGGACGGCAGTTGAGTCAACATTTAGACTAGGGACAATGTTTTAATGAAAAGCGATTCAAAAATTCTTAGTGAGTTGGGACAAGTATTACAACCAAGAATTTTAAAATTGTCTAAAGTGACATCAGTTTTACATTTTATGCTGTGTTCGCGAATACTCGAAACTTCTTTAGTTTTTAAAATTTTACCTGTTCGGCCACTTATTCCCATATGCGAATAAAATCTAGCCCTGAGAGAGCGAACAGTGCTGCCAATGTAATTCCCAAGGAGACACCTAGGGCAGGTAAATAAATATACAACACCGCTACGCAACGAGTCAGGGGTTCGATCCTTCGCTGAGAAAAAGCTACCTAAAGACGTTTTATTAATAAATATGATGCGGAAATCAGTATGATAAAAAAATTTCCTTAACAATTTTGTAAATTTAAGCTTAAATTCCTTATTCAAAGGACCCATTTCAGGTACCAAGAAATATTTTATATCCTTCGGCACTGTAATACATGGAAGTTGAGGGCTATAAACATTATTTAAGAAGGATCTAATTAGTTTGTCTACATATTGAACAGGAAAACTATTATTAGTAAAGTATGATCTTAGATTATTAAATTCATCATTAAGTAAGGTAAAACTAGAGGTCAAATTATATCCTCTGAACAGGAGAGTTTTAATACAAGACATCTTGTAGTTGAAATCAGTAAAACTAAAAAAATTCATGCCCAAACCAGTGAAAGTGGGTTTCCTGTAAACTGATGTAGTAATAGAATCACCGTTTTTCGAAATTAAAAGATCTAAGAAGGGGAGGGAGCCATTTTGCTCAGTTTCCATTGTATACGTTATATTGGGGTGCAAAGAATTTAGGAAGTTAAAGAATTGTTGCGCTTGTACCGCATTATCAAAGACTGCTATCGAATCATCAACGAAGCGTCGATAGAAAATTGGCTTGAGATGAGTGGGAGATTGTCTAAAAATTACACTTTCTAAATGAGTCATAAAAAAATCAGCTGCTAACGGTCCGACAGGTGATCCCATCCCTACTCCATCAATTTGTTGGTAAACCTTATTGTTGAAAGTGAAATAGCATTGTTTGAAGACCAATTCTAAAAGTTCCTTAAAATGAGACAATGAAAAACCATGAAAATTATCAACTGAGCTAAAAACCCTATCTAAAATAATGGCAATAGTTTCAGATACAGGTACATTTGTGAAAAGCGACTTAACGTCAAAACTGACAAAAAACTTTTTTGAATCGAAGTTTTTACCAAGGAGGTCTTTTTGGAATTCAAACGAGTTATTTATAGTGTAAGCATTTTTCGCAAAGGGGGACAGGAGACGAACAACAAATTTTGCCAATTGAAAGGTGGGTAAGTTATACGAAGCTAAAATAGGACGGAGAGGTGTTCCAGCTTTATGGATTTTAGGCAGACAGTATAATTGAGCAAGATTAGCACCAGATGCGAACAACTGAGAGTAAGTATCATTTTTTATTATCTTTAAGGACTTTAGTCGTGACAGAAATCTATTAACCTGGTCTTCTAACCTTACAATGACTTTATTGACAGGTTCTAGAATTTGTTTGAATTTAGTAAGATCACTTAGGATTTCATTAGTTTTGTTTATGTAGTCCGATTTATTCAAAATAACCACTCCGTTACCCTTGTCTGGTCTAGTCACAACAATCTCCTGGTTCTTTGCCAAATTCTTAATACACTGCAAATCACTCTTCCTAAATATGAAAGATTGAAATTTAAGATTTCTAAATTTATGAAAAAATTCTTGAGTTAAATTTGAGAACTGACATTTGAAATTATTGAATTCACCCACATGGGGAACATTTTTCAAGCCATTGAAAATTTTTCAAAGTAAAGAAAAAACGAAGGCTTATATTTTGAAACAACGGAAGCTTAAATTGCAAACCAAGTGACAGTAAAACTTTTCCCGAGGGGAGAGTGTGTAACTAGAAAGATTCGAAATTACCTTATCTGAATTGAAAAAATTTGGTGAATTCATTCCCAAAGCCTTTAACTTACGTTCATGTGTTTCCAAGATGGTAGAGTGAAATTTTTCTAGTTCACGTTGTACAAGAGAAATTATTAATAAATAGTCCAACAACGACAAGGTATTTTTAAGAGTAGTTATATAATGCCCAAGAGACTTGTTATGCGAATCTGATATTTTGATTTTATAATTAATTTCATTATTTAATAAATATTCCAGGGACGATTGATAAAATTCAGAGTCATATAGATTGTCACGGTAGAGTTTGAAGTAAACAAATTTCGGGAAAACCCTGCAGGTCCGACACATTTCAAGAAAATAACAGTCCAGTTTTGACTTGAGAAACTTTCGTGAAGTCTTCCAAACATGGCGATAAGCCCTGAGGCCATCTTGTCCATACCTTGAATATATATAATCATGCGGGTTGCTTCTACAGAGCTTCAATTTAATATTTAGGAGAAATCCAATGACAAGGAGAAATGTAAATGCCATGAAAAGTCTTCTTTAATGCGCAACGTTTCGAGCAATACGCTCATCTTCAGGCTGTTTAATAACAATGTGAAATTAAAATCAATATTGAATGAAAACAAAACGAAAATTTCTATAACCTATTCATAAAGACAAATTTTAAAAGACTGAGAAAAGAGGGTTAAATTCTAAGTTATACAGATTTACATATAAAAATTAAGAAGCTATTTTTAAATACATATGGTAAATGTGAAATTAATACACTGGAAAAATTAACAATAGTACACTGGAATAATGAAACTAACTAACCTTACCTGCAGTTTCCGAGGCTAACTGATTTGAGCAGAGGCAAGACGCGAAAAACAAGAGAGATGGCGAGGGCGATTGGGGAAGGGGGAATTATAAGGAATTGGGGAAGGGAGGGATCATAGCAAATTGAGGGGGACGGCAGTTGAGTCAACATTTAGACTAGGGACAATGTTTTAATGAAAAGCGATTCAAAAATTCTTAGTGAGTTGGGACAAGTATTACAACCAAGAATTTTAAAATTGTCTAAAGTGACATCAGTTTTACATTTTATGCTGTGTTCGCGAATACTCGAAACTTCTTTAGTTTTTTAAAATTTTACCTGTTCGGCCACTTATTCCCATATGCGAATAAAATCTAGCCTGAGAGAGCGAACAGTGCTGCCAATGTATTCCCAAGGAGACACTAGGGCAGGTAAATAAATATACAACAACCGCTACGCAACGAGTCAGGGGTTCGATCCTTCGCTGAGAAAAGCTACATAAAGACGTTTTATTAATAATATGATGCGGAAATCAGTATGATAAAAATTTCCTTAACAATTTTGTAAATTTAAGCTTAAATTCCTTATTCAAAGGACCCATTTCAGGTACAAGAATAATTTTATATCCTTCGGCACTGTAATACATGGAAGTTGAGGGCTATAAACATTATTTAAGAAGGATCTAATAGTTTGTCTACATATTGAACAGGAAAACTATTATTAGTAAAGTATGATCTTAGATTAATTAAATTCATCATTAGTAAGGTAAAACTAGAGGTCAAATTATATCCTCTGAACAGGAGTTTTTAATACAAGACATCTTGTAGTTGAAATCAGTAAACTAAAAAATTCATGCCCAACAGTGAAAGTGGGTTCCTGTAAACTGATGTAGTAATAGAATCACCGTTTTTTTCGAAATTAAAAGACTAAGAAGGGAGGGAGCCATTTTGCTCAGTTCCATTGTATACGTTATATTGGGGTGCAAAGAATTTAGGAAGTTAAAGAATTGTTGCGCTTGTACCGCATTATCAAAGACTGCTATCGAATCATCACGAAGCGTCGATAGAAAATTGGCTTGAGATGAGTGGGAGATTGTCTAAAAATTACACTTTCTAAATGAGTCATAAAAAAATCAGCTGCTAACGGTCCGACAGGTGATCCCATCCCTACTCCATCAATTTGTTGGTAAACCTTTTGTTGAAAGTGAAATAGCATTGTTTGAAGACCAATTCTAAAAGTTCCTTAAAATGAGAACAATGAAAACCATGAAATTATACAACTGAGCTAAAAACCCTATCTAAAATAATGGCAATAGTTTCAGATACAGGTACATTTGTGAAAAGCGACTTAACGTCAAAACTGACAAAAAACTTTTTTGAATCGAAGTTTTTACCAAGGAGGTCTTTTTGGAATTCAAACGAGTTATTTATAGTGTAAGCATTTTTCGCAAAGGGGGACAGGAGACGAACAACAAATTTTGCCAATTGAAAGGTGGGTAAGTTATACGAAGCTAAAATAGGACGGAGAGGTGTTCCAGCTTTATGGATTTTAGGCAGACAGTATAATTGAGCAAGATTAGCACCAGATGCGAACAACTGAGAGTAAGTATCATTTTTTATTATCTTTAAGGACTTTAGTCGTGACAGAAATCTATTAACCTGGTCTTCTAACCTTACAATGACTTTATTGACAGGTTCTAGAATTTGTTTGAATTTAGTAAGATCACTTAGGATTTCATTAGTTTTGTTTATGTAGTCCGATTTATTCAAAATAACCACTCCGTTACCCTTGTCTGGTCTAGTCACAACAATCTCCTGGTTCTTTGCCAATTCTTAATACACTGCAAATCACTCTTCCTAAATATGAAAGATTGAAATTTAAGATTTCTAAGTTTATGAAAAAATTCTTGAGTTAAATTTGAGAACTGACATTTGAAATTATTGAATTCACCCACATGGGGAACATTTTTCAAGCCATTGAAAAATTTTTCAAAGTAAAGAAAAAACGAAGGCTTATATATTTGAAACAACGGAAGCTTAAATTGCAAACCAAGTGACAGTAAAACTTTTCCCGAGGGGAGAGTGTGTAACTAGAAAGATTCGAAATTACCTTATCTGAATTGAAAAAATTTGGTGAATTCATTCCCAAAGCCTTTAACTTACGTTCATGTGTTTCCAAGATGGTAGAGTGAAATTTTTCTAGTTCACGTTGTACAAGAGAAATTATTAATAAATAGTCCAACAACGACAAGGTATTTTTAAGAGTAGTAGTTATATAATGCCCAAGAGACTTGTTATGCGAATCTGATATTTTGATTTTATAATTAATTTCATTATTTAATAAATATTCCAGGGACGATTGATAAAATTCAGAGTCATATAGATTGTCACGGTAGAGTTTGAAGTAAACAAATTTCGGGAAAACCCTGCAGGTCCGACACATTTCAAGAAAATAACAGTCCAGTTTTGACTTGAGAAACTTTCGTGAAGTCTTCCAAACATGGCGATAAGCCCTGAGGCCATCTTGTCCATACCTTGAATATATATAATCATGCGGGTTGCTTCTACAGAGCTTCAATTTAATATTTAGGAGAAATCCAATGACAATGACTAATGACTAATAATAGTTTTCCTGTTCAATATGTAGACAAACTAATTAGATCCTTCTTAAATAATGTTTATAGCCCTCAACTTCCATGTATTACAGTGCCGAAGGATATAAAATATTTCTTGGTACCTGAAATGGGTCCTTTGAATAAGGAATTTAAGCTTAAATTTACAAAATTGTTAAGGAAATTTTTTTATCATACTGATTTCCGCATCATATTTATTAATAAAACGTCTTTAGGTAGCTTTTTCTCAGCGAAGGATCGAACCCCTGACTCGTTGCGTAGCGGTGTTGTATATTTATTTACCTGCCCTAGGTGTCTCCTTGGGAATTACATTGGCAGCACTGTTCGCTCTCTCAGGGCTAGATTTTATTCGCATATGGGAATAAGTGGCCGAACAGGTAAAATTTTAAAAACTAAAGAAGTTTCGAGTATTCGCGAACACAGCATAAATGTAAAACTGATGTCACTTTAGACAATTTTAAAATTCTTGGTTGTAATACTTGTCCCAACTCACTAAGAATTTTGGAATCGCTTTTCATTAAAACATTGTCCCCTAGTCTAAATGTTGACTCACTGCCGTCCCCCTCAATTTGCTATGATCCCTCCTCCTTCCCCAATTCCTTATAATCCCCCCTTCCCCAATCGCCCTCGCCATCTCTTGTTTTCCCGTCTTGCCTCTGCTCAAATCAGTTAGCCTCGGAAACTGCAGTGTAAGGTT
The DNA here is from genome assembly GCA_023014485.1 of Bathynomus jamesi. NCBI lineage: Eukaryota > Metazoa > Arthropoda > Malacostraca > Isopoda > Cirolanidae > Bathynomus > Bathynomus jamesi. The sequence continues at coordinate 609,710 of JAJOZX010002841.1, forward strand.
AGTTAGTTTCATTATTCCAGTGTACTATTGTTAATTTTTCCAGTGTATTAATTTCACATTTACATATGTATTTAAAAATAGCTTCTTAATTTTTATATGTAAATCTGTATAACTTAGAATTTAACCCTCTTTTCTCAGTCTTTTAAAATTTGTCTTTATGAATAGGTTATAGAAATTTCTGTTTTGTTTTTCATTCAATATTGATTTTAATTTCACATTGTTATTAAACAGCCTGAAGATGAGCGTATTGCTCGAAACGTTGCGCATTAAAGAAGACTTTTCATGGCATTTACATTTCTCCTTGTCATTGGATTTCTCCTAAATATTAAATTGAAGCTCTGTAGAAGCAACCCGCATGATTATATATATTCAAGGTATGGACAAGATGGCCTCAGGGCTTATCGCCATGTTTGGAAGACTTCACGAAAGTTTCTCAAGTCAAAACTGGACTGTTATTTTCTTGAAATGTGTCGGACCTGCAGGGTTTTCCCGAAATTTGTTTACTTCAAACTCTACCGTGACAATCTATATGACTCTGAATTTTATCAATCGTCCCTGGAATATTTATTAAATAATGAAATTAATTATAAAATCAAAATATCAGATTCGCATAACAAGTCTCTTGGGCATTATATAACTACTCTTAAAAATACCTTGTCGTTGTTGGACTATTTATTAATAATTTCTCTTGTACAACGTGAACTAGAAAAATTTCACTCTACCATCTTGGAAACACATGAACGTAAGTTAAAGGCTTTGGGAATGAATTCACCAAATTTTTTCAATTCAGATAAGGTAATTTCGAATCTTTCTAGTTACACACTCTCCCCTCGGGAAAAGTTTTTACTGTCACTTGGTTTGCAATTTAAGCTTCCGTTGTTTCAAATATATAAGCCTTCGTTTTTTCTTTACTTTGAAAAATTTTTCAATGGCTTGAAAAATGTTCCCCATGTGGGTGAATTCAATAATTTCAAATGTCAGTTCTCAAATTTAACTCAAGAATTTTTTCATAAACTTAGAAATCTTAAATTTCAATCTTTCATATTTAGGAAGAGTGATTTGCAGTGTATTAAGAATTTGGCAAAGAACCAGGAGATTGTTGTGACTAGACCAGACAAGGGTAACGGAGTGGTTATTTTGAATAAATCGGACTACATAAACAAAACTAATGAAATCCTAAGTGATCTTACTAAATTCAAACAAATTCTAGAACCTGTCAATAAAGTCATTGTAAGGTTAGAAGACCAGGTTAATAGATTTCTGTCACGACTAAAGTCCTTAAAGATAATAAAAAATGATACTTACTCTCAGTTGTTCGCATCTGGTGCTAATCTTGCTCAATTATACTGTCTGCCTAAAATCCATAAAGCTGGAACACCTCTCCGTCCTATTTTAGCTTCGTATAACTTACCCACCTTTCAATTGGCAAAATTTGTTGTTCGTCTCCTGTCCCCCTTTGCGAAAAATGCTTACACTATAAATAACTCGTTTGAATTCCAAAAAGACCTCCTTGGTAAAAACTTCGATTCAAAAAAGTTTTTTGTCAGTTTTGATGTAAAGTCGCTTTTCACAAATGTACCTGTATCTGAAACTATTGCCATTATTTTAGATAGGGTTTTTAGCTCAGTTGATAATTTTCATGGTTTTTCATTGTCTCATTTAAGGAACTTTTAGAATTGGTCTTCAAACAATGCTATTTCACTTTCAACAATAAGGTTTACCAACAAATTGATGGAGTAGGGATGGGATCACCTGTCGGACCGTTAGCAGCTGATTTTTTTATGACTCATTTAGAAAGTGTAATTTTTAGACAATCTCCCACTCATCTCAAGCCAATTTTCTATCGACGCTTCGTTGATGATTCGATAGCAGTCTTTGATAATGCGGTACAAGCGCAACAATTCTTTAACTTCCTAAATTCTTTGCACCCCAATATAACGTATACAATGGAAACTGAGCAAAATGGCTCCCTCCCTTCTTAGATCTTTTAATTTCGAAAAACGGTGATTCTATTACTACATCAGTTTACAGGAAACCCACTTTCACTGGTTTGGGCATGAATTTTTTTAGTTTTACTGATTTCAACTACAAGATGTCTTGTATTAAAACTCTCCTGTTCAGAGGATATAATTTGACCTCTAGTTTTACCTTACTTAATGATGAATTTAATAATCTAAGATCATACTTTACTAATAATAGTTTTCCTGTTCAATATGTAGACAAACTAATTAGATCCTTCTTAAATAATGTTTATAGCCCTCAACTTCCATGTATTACAGTGCCGAAGGATATAAAATATTTCTTGGTACCTGAAATGGGTCCTTTGAATAAGGAATTTAAGCTTAAATTTACAAAATTGTTAAGGAAATTTTTTTATCATACTGATTTCCGCATCATATTTATTAATAAAACGTCTTTAGGTAGCTTTTTCTCAGCGAAGGATCGAACCCCTGACTCGTTGCGTAGCGGTGTTGTATATTTATTTACCTGCCCTAGGTGTCTCCTTGGGAATTACATTGGCAGCACTGTTCGCTCTCTCAGGGCTAGATTTTATTCGCATATGGGAATAAGTGGCCGAACAGGTAAAATTTTAAAAACTAAAGAAGTTTCGAGTATTCGCGAACACAGCATAAAATGTAAAACTGATGTCACTTTAGACAATTTTAAAATTCTTGGTTGTAATACTTGTCCCAACTCACTAAGAATTTTGAATCGCTTTTCATTAAAACATTGTCCCCTAGTCTAAATGTTGACTCATGCCGTCCCCTCAATTTGCTATGATCCCTCCTCCTTCCCCAATTCCTTATAATCCCCCTTCCCCAATCGCCCTCGCCATCTTGTTTTTCCCGTCTTGCCTCTGCTCAAATCAGTAGCCTCGGAAACTGCAGTGTAAGGTTAGTTAGTTTCATTATTCCAGTGTACTATTGTTAATTTTTCCAGTGTATTAATTTCACATTTACCTATGTATTTAAAAATAGCTTCTTAATTTTTATATGTAAATCTGTATAACTTAGAATTTAACCCTCTTTTCTCAGTCTTTTAAAATTTGTCTTTATGAATAGGTTATAGAAATTTTCTGTTTTGTTTTTCATTCAATATTGATTTTAATTTCACATTGTTATTAAACAGCCTGAAGATGAGCGTATTGCTCGAAACGTTGCGCATTAAAGAAGACTTTTCATGGCATTTACATTTCTCCTTGTCATTGGATTTCTCCTAAATATATATATATATATATGAAAATTATTTCACGAAACACGTGAAAAATATTTATGATATAAAACCATCATATATATATATATATATATACAGGGCGTCCCAAAAAAATGTATACACACTTTAACAGCTGATAGCTCAATTGATGTTTCTTTCTTTCCAAGTTAAACCCATTAGAATTAATAATGGCAGTCAGACTAAGCTTTGAACAAAGGAAATTCATTCTAAAATGCTACTGGAAGTGTGAAAACGCAGTTGAAGTGCAAAGACAGTTTAGGAGGGAGTTTCAAACAGATCCACCAACGCGACTTACCATCACTCGAATTAGAGATAAGTTTGAAGCCGATGGAACTGTTCAGAATGTCCACAAGAAGCGTTCCGGAAGACCACGGACATCGACAAGCCCCACAAAGCAAGAAAGAGTACTGGAAACGTATCACCAAAGTCCAAGAAAATCTGTGCGGCAAGCGAGTCGTGAGGTAGGAATTTCAGAATCGTCTGTCCAACGCATTTTGAAGCGCTGTCAATGGAAAAGTTACATTCCAAGATTAGTCCATGCTATTAATGAAGATGATGATGATCCGGACCGAAGAGTGGAGTATTGCGAGTGGTACTTGGCACGATGTGGATGTGGATTGGACGAAGGGGTTTCGTAGAATACCCTCCGCGTTCACCAGACCTCACACCACTAGACTTTTTTTATGGGGATACTTAAAAGACAAAGTCTACGCTATAAAACCTGCAACAGTCGCTGAATTGAGAGCAGCCATTGAACGAGAATGCACACAAATACCAAACGAAATGTTTCGTGATGTTTGCGATTCCATTGCTTCGCGTTATCAGCAGTGCCTGGACCAGAACGGACGTCAGTTTGAAAACAGGCGTTGACAAAACAATTAAATAATGTCTGTAGATTCTATTACATTTTGAAAATGAAATGTATTTTAATAAAAGTAGTATAGCCGCAAAAGGGGAGAGTGCAAGAATGTTGCAGGTTATTATGTAATGTTGCAAAGGGGGTGGGGGGCTGCAAAAAAAAAGAAAAAAAGAAAAAAATTCCCCCAAAGGGGGGATGCTGCAGGTGCAACAAGGAAAACTTGGAGGCGGCGTTATCCCCCAAGAGAAAGAAGGAGGAGAGAAAGGAGGAGGAGAGGTGTTCACCTGGCAGGAGCCAAGTGCACATTAAGACTTCAGCCGAGTAGGCGTTGTTTTATATGCTCCTAATCAGCCAGTTGGCTGTAAATGGCTTGAGTTGCCAGATAGCGCCATGTATTCTCTAATCGAAGACCGAGTTGCCAGATACCACTTTTTAGCATTATTATAGACTCCTAATCAGCCAGTTGGCTTAGAAGGCGTAAATGTTGCCAGATACCGCAATATCACTGTATACATTATTATATTTCTTAAAAGAATACCGGTAGTAGAAGGCGTAACAATTAAGTAAAACAACATTGCATTATTCTGTTTATTATAAATATATAGAAAATAAATATACATTTCAATTGAGGAATATGCATATAACAGTACAGGAAATATATACACACAATTATGATATATAAAATAAAATATACATTTCAAATAAATATACACTTCAATAGAAATATGTACATAACAGTACAGGAGAAATATCACGCAAAATATATATATATAAATACAAATCAATAGAAATATGCGTATAATCAGTACAGGAGAAATGCCAAGCAAAATATATATATATAAAACAATTCACTTTTTTTCAAATACTAAACTCGGTCTTAATCGAGTTTACAATTAAATCATTATGCTCTGCATTACGCAGTATATGCGGCTTAATAATATTTCACCGCTTAAAGTATAGGGAAACCTGTACTCGATATGAAGGGCTTTCATATCGTTCAGTACTATTTTTGTTCCCACTTTACAACCGGTTGGTAAGTCATCTTTAAACACGTCTAGAATACAATCAAAAGCACGCACAAAGAGTTCATCGTTAGCTACATTATTAAATACAAGTTTATAAAACACGCTTTTCCAATCGAGGGTTTATTTCTACCGACTCGAGCTTTTCAATCGTGAACTCACTCAACATAGCGGCAATTGAAATAATCTTCTAAATCGTTACGACAACTGCGCGTTATATAAAGAAATAGTTCTCAGGGTGAAACGGTGTAGGTGAGCTCAGCCTTGTACGGATCAATTGGCTTTGTACCAAAGTTCATGGTATTTCAAAAGAGTCTAAAACTTTTTAAATAAA
>JAJOZX010002842.1:5000-7500 GCA_023014485.1 Bathynomus jamesi
CGTAAAAAACGTGTCGCATTTTGTAAAAAATACATTCATTGGACTGTTGATGACTGGAAGAAGGTTTTTTTAGCGATGAGTCGACATTTTTGACATTCAGAAGTTGTCCATAAAAGGTTCGCTGGCCTATTGGCTCAAATAGGATGGACCCTAAATACACCCTAAAGACAATGAAACACCCTCCAAGTGTGATGGTTTGGGGTTGTTTCGGTTACTATGGGCGTGGAAACTTATATTTTCTTCCGAAGAACACAACTATGAATGGTGCACGGTATTTAGCAATGCTACAGGATAAACTTCCAATGGCAATGGCAATCCAAAGGACAAAAACATACATGCATGATGGTGCACCATGTCACAGGGCCAAAATAGTGACAAAATGGATTACTGACAATAAATTTGATATTTTGGATTGGCCTGGTAATAGTCCAGATCTCAATCCGATAGAAAATCTGTGGCTAATAATAAAAAATAAGGTTGAATGCCACGACACTGGCTTAGTCGAAAAATTACAAGAGGCCATCAAAAAGGTATGGTGCAAGGAAATATCAGTGGAAGTTTGTCAAAACTTGATTAAATCCATGCCAAAACGTCTAGAACAAGTCATCCAAACCAAAGGACAGATGAGAAAATACTAATATAAGGTTAGTATACATTTAAACATTGTTTTTTATGTAAAAAATACAAATTTCAAGGGTGATCGGATACTTTTCGCGGGCACTGTATATACATAATATATACTATATATATATTATATATACATATTATATTATATATATATATATATACATATATATATATACATATATATATATATACATATATATATATATTATATATATATATATATATATATATATATATAATATATATATATATATATACATATATATATATATATATATATATATATATATATATATATATATATATATATATAATTATATATATATATATATAAGATTGTTTTAACAGGTATACTTCCTCGAATTATCCAACGAAGCGATTTCTACAGCAAGGCGACCTATATTAACAATAACCTAAAGTCTCTTTGCCAACAGGAAGGAGTGCATTTTGCAAATTTTTGGAACAGTTTCTACGGCAGGAGGGACTTGTTCCTCGAAGATGGACTTCATCTTAATGAAGTTGGAGCTGCGCGTTTAGGAAGACTATTTCATAATACTGTCTCTTCTTTTCAGGCTGCCGTAACCGAACGGTCCCAGCGTAAATTCCACAAATTTCCCCCGCGCTCGCGAAGGTGTCGCAATTACAAACAATTTGAAGGTTCTATCCTTAAATGCTCGTAGCCTACGAAATAAAATAAACGAATTTTTTTCTTTAATTGCTTGTAAAGACTATGATTTAATTGCGATAAATGAATCGTGGCTTAGCACTGAAACACGTGACTTTGTAGGGGAGTATCAAATTAAAGGTTATAGACTTTTTGTTAAAAACAGAATAGGTAGGCGAGGAGGCGGTGTTATGTTGTATATCAAAGATAATATTGCGAACGTTATAGAAGTAAAGCACTCAATTCCAGAACCGATAGATTCGACTATAGCAGAACTTAAATTGAACGATTTCAAACTTCTTGTTGCGGTTATATATAGGCCCCCAAATCAAACAGCTGATACGGACGAAGCGTTATATCGTGAACTAAAGAGAATAATCGGTAGTGAGCAGGCTTTAGTTATGGGTGACTTTAATTGCGCCAACGTGAATTACGATACAATGCAGGGAGACGCGGAAGGTAATCGTTTAGTTAATTTTCTCGAGGATAGCTTTCTTATTCAAAAGGTTGGGGAACCTACGAGGTTGGACAGTATTTTAGATTTAGTAATAACTACGGATGATAGGCTAATTACTGATCTTCAAGTAATAGAACCGTTGAGCAATAGCGATCACAATATGGTAGAGTTTGTCCTCTCAGTAAGTCACTCGAAACCAACTAACTCGACTAAAATTCCTAACTTCCAGCACGCAGACTTTAGTAAATTTCGAAATAAATTTTCACACGTCAATTGGGAAAACGTAATGGGGAACTCCAACGCAAAACTAATGTGGGAATCGTTCGTAACGGTATTTAGGACTATAAATGAGGAATGTGTACCGTACAAAATTAAGCGTGCGAAAGTAAACAACAAGCCCTTGTGGTTTACTTCTAGAGTACGAGACATTATAAAGAGTAGAGATAGGGCTTATAGGCAACATAAGTGCGATAAAGACAATTTGTTGTTACGAAACAACTACATATCTCTGAGGCGTGAAGCGAAAAGTGTAATAAAAAAGTCCAAGCGCGAATTTGAAATCTCCATAGCTCGTGACGGTAAAGAAAACCCCAAGCGATTCTTTCAATACGTCAATAATAGAAATCCAGTAAAAAGTGTCTTAGGTCCATTGAAAAATGTAAATGGAGATCTAGTCTCTGAAAACAAGGAAATGGCTACCTTGCTAAACGAATTTTTTACGTCAGTTTTTACTATAGAAGATGTAACGAATA